>JAREIK010014862.1:0-147500 GCA_029783825.1 Sapria himalayana
ATTTTATAAATTATATTTTTAACTCAATTTATTTTATAATTAATATATATTATATATATATAATAACTAAACAATCAAAATGAATTTTTTAAATTATAATGAAAAAATAAAAATGAGATTTATTAATTATTATTTAGGGTCAACTCGTTTAAATGATTATCTATATAGTGGTATCGGGATTTTGTAGTTTAGTTATTTAAGTGATTAGTCATTTAGTGATTTATAGGTTTTATTTAAACAATGAAATAATAAAAAAATATATTTTTTTTTGTTTTTTCACATGTTCAAAGGTTATAATCTTTGAAAATATAATAATTTAAAATTTTTTTTCAAAAGTGAATACTATAATTAGTTATAATAATTATTAAATCTATATATCATATAAATTAAATATAAATATTTTTATTGATAAATATTCTAATAATGATCATAAAATAAATTAATAATCTATTATTAATAAGTTAGATATCAATTAAAATATAATTACAAAACCTAAAATGATTCATAAACAAAGTAAAATATATTACTCTATAATATTTTTTTGATTTTAATTTTTTTTCTTCTTTTAATAAGTTTATCTATATTTTTTTGTTGAAAAATAATGTATATAAATTATATATGTCTAACTTATAATTTATTTTGCAATTAATATTTATATAAAATTAAACAAATAAATAATTAAAATGAATATTTAAAATTATAATGAAAAAAATGTGATTTATTCTTTATTATTTAGGATATACCTGTTTAAAAAATTTATCTATTTAGGGTTTTCGAGATTTAGAAGTTATTGATTTAAGTATTTAGGCATTTAATGGTTTATAAATTTTATTTAAACAATGAAATAAAAAAAATTTATTTTTGATATTTTTTCAAATTTTTAAATGACATAACATTTGAAAATATAATAATTTAAAATTTTTTTAAAAATGTGAATACAATATTTAGTAATAATAATTTATATAACTATATATAATATAAACTAAATATAAACAATTGATAGATATTATATCAGTTATCAAAAAATAAATTAATTAACTATTATTAAAATGATAGATATAAATTAAAATATAATTAAAAAACCTAAAATGATTCAAAATCAAAGTAAAATTTATTACTAAATAATAATTTTTTTTTAGTTTTTGCATCATTTTATAACCTTATATGTTTTTTTTTGATGAAAAATATATTATTTAAATTATATTTGTATCACTCATAATTTATTTTGTAATTAATATTTCTATAAATTATTTAAATGATATTTAAGGTTTACGAGGTAAAGGTTTAAGTATTTAGGGGCTTCGGGGTTTACGAGCTTAGATATTTATGTATTTAATGGTTTATAAGTTTTATTTAAACAATGATATAACAAAAAAATTATTTTTGTTATTTTTTCACATTTTTGAAGGTTATAAACTTTGAAAATATAACAATTTTTAAATTTTTTTTATATGTGAATACTATATTTAGTTATGATAATCTTAATAATTATATATCATGTAAATTCAATATAAACAATTATATTGATAGATATTATATTAATGATCAAAAAATAAATAAATAAACTATTATTAATAAGATAAATATTATTTTAAAAATATTTGCAAAACGTAAATTTATTCAAAATCAAAGTAAAATATATAATAAAATAATACTTTCTTTGATGTTTTGCTTCTTTTTATCAATTATATTTGTTGTTATTAAAAGTAAATTATTTAAATTATATTTATCTTCCTCTTGATTTATTTTTAATTTATAATTCTATAAAAATAAACTAATAAATAATTAAAATGAATATTTAAAATTATAATGAATACAAATAAAATAGAGATTTATAATTTATTAATGGATATTATAATAATGGTCAATAAAAAATTAATAAACAATTATTAATAAGAATGATATAAAATAAATATAATTGCAAAATCTAAAATGATTCAAAATAAAAATAAAATATATTACTAAATAATAAATTTTTGTTTTTAAAATGTTGCCTCTTTTTATAATGATATATATTTTTTTTGATGAAAAATAAATTATATAATTTAGATCTGTATCACTAATAATTTATTTTGTAATTAATATTTCTATAAAAATAAACTGATAAATAATTAAAATAATAATTTAAAATTATACTTATTAAAAATTAAATTGAGATTTATGATTTTTTATTAATGTAAACCTATTTAATAGTTTATGTATTTAAAGTTTTTTTCGTTTAGGAGTTTAGCAATTTATGTTTTTAGGCATTTAGTGGTTTATAGCTTTTATTTTAACAATAAAATAACAAAAAAATTGTAATTTTTTTTTATTTTGATAGATTATAACCTTTGAAAATATAATAATATTTAGAATTTTATGAAATGTGAATACAATATTTAGTTATAATAAGATTAATAATTATATATCATATAAATTCAATATAAACAATTTTATTGATAGATAATATAATAATGATCAAATTTAAATTAATAAACTATTAATAAAAAGATTGATATTAATTAAAAAATATTTACAAAACCCAAATTGATTCAAAATTAAAGTAAAATAGATTACTTGCTAATAATTTTTAATTTTTATATTTTTACTTCTTTTATAAGCATATATTTTTTTTGATTAAAAATAAATTAATTAAAATATATATGTCGCTCTCATAATTTAATTTGTAATAAATATTTGTATAAAAATAAACTAATAAATAATTAAAACTAATATTTAAAATTATAATAAATAGAAATAAAAATTAGATTTATGTATTATTAACTAGTATATAGTGGTTTAATGGTTTATGTATTTAGGCATTATGAGGTTTAAGAGTTTTCTGATTTAACTATGTATGCATTTAGTGGTTTATAGTTATTTTTATATATCATATAAATTAAATATACATATTTTTATTGATACATATTCTAATAATGATCAAAAAATAAATTAATAATATATTATTAATAAGTTAGATATCTATTAAAATATAATTACAAAACCTAAATTAATTCATAAACAAAGAAAAATATATTACTATATAATAATTTTTTTTTTAATTTTTTTCTTTTTTTAATTAGTTTATCTATATTTTTTTTGTTGAAAAATAATTTATATAAATTATTTTCTCTTTCTTATAATTTATTTTGTAATTAATATTTATATAAAAATAATTAATTAATTAATTAAAATGAATATTTAGAATTATAATGAAAAAAATAAAAATGAGATTTATTATTTATTATTTAGGATATACCTGTTTAAAAAATTTATCTATTTAGGGTTATCGAGATTGAGAAGTTATTGATTTAAGTATTTAGGCATTTAATGGTTTATAGCTTTTATTTAAACAATGAAATAACAAAAAATTTATTTTTGATATTTTTTCAAATTTTCAAATGTCATAACATTTGAAAATATAATAATTTTAAAATTTTTGAAAAATGTGAATACAATATTTAGTAATAATAATAATTATCACTATATATAATATAAACTAAATATAAACAATTTTATTAATAATATTATATTAATTATCAAAAAATAAATTAATAAACTATTATTAATATGATAGATATATTTAAAATATAATTAAAAAAACTAAAATGATTCAAAATCAATGTAAAATTTATTACTAAATAATAATTTTTTTAGTTTTTGCATCATTTTATATGCTTATATATTTTTTTGTTGAAAAATATATTATTTAAATTATATTTGTCACTCAATATTTATTTTGTAATTAATATTTCTATAAATTATTTAAATTATATTTAATGTTTACGAGTTTAAAGGTTTAGGTATTTAGGGGCTTCGGGGTTTAGGAGTTTAGAGATTTATGTATCTAGGCATTTAATGGTTTATAAGTTTTATTTAATCAATGATATAACAAAAAATTTATTTTTGTTATTTTTTCTCATTTTTGAAGATTATAACCTTTGAAAATATAACAATTTTTAAATTTTTTATATATGTCAACTATATTTAGTTATGATAATATTTATAATTATATATCATGTTAATTCAATATAAACAATTATATTCAATTATTAATGATCAAAAAATATATTTGCAATTAAAATATATCATGTTAATTCAAAAAATATTGATAGTTATTATATAAATGATTATTAAATAAATTAATAAACTATTATTAATAAGATAGATATTTTTTTAAATATATTTACAAAACATAATTTTTTTTAAAATCAAAGTAAAATATAATACTAAATAATATTTTTTTTGATGTTTTGCTTCTTTTTATAAGTTTATATTTTTTGTTATTAAAATTAAATTATTTAAATTATATGTCTTCCACATAATTTATTTTTAATTTATAATTATATAAATATAAACTAATAAAAAATTAAAATGAATACTTAAAATTATAATGAATACAAATAAAATTGAGATTTATTATTTATTATCTAGGATATACTAGTTTAATGGTTTAAGTATTTAGTTGTTTTGGGGTTTAGTTATTTAAGTGTTTAGGACTTTAGTGATTTATAGTTTTTTTTTTTAGAATTAAAAAACAAAAAAATTAATTTTTTGATTTTTTTTTATTTTTGAAGGTTGTAACCTTTGAAAATATAATAATTTTTAATTTTTTTTAAATGTTAATATAATATTTCGGTATAATATTCTTAATAATTATATATAATATAAACTCAATATAAATAATTTTATTAATAGATATTATAATAATGATCAATAAAAAATTAATAAACTATTACTAATAAAAATGATATAAATTAAAATATAATTCCAAAAACTAAAATTATTCAAAATCAAAATAAAATATATTACAAATTAATAAATTTTTGTTTTTAAAATCTTGCCTCTTTTTATAAGCCTATATATTTTTTTTGTTAAAAAATAAATTATTTAAAATAGATCTCTCTCACTTATAATTTATATTGTAATTAATATTTCTATAAATATAAACTGATAAATAATTAAAATACAAATTTAAAATTACCCTTAATAAAAATTAAAATGAGATTTATGATTTATTATTAATGTATACCAGTTTATTAGTTTAACTATTTAGAAGTTTTGTCTTTTAGGAGTTTAGTGATTTATGTTTTTAAGCATTTAGTGGTTTATAGGTTTTATTTAAACAATAAAATAACAAAAAAAAATTATAATTTTTGGTCATTTTCATAGGTTATAACCTTTAAAAATATAATAATATTTAAAATTATTTGAAATGTGAATATAATATTTAGTTATAAAAATTTTAATAATTATATATCATATAAATTCAATATAAACAATTTTATTGATAGATATTATAATAATGATCAAAAATTAAATTAATAAACTATTCATAATAAAATAGATATTAATTTAAAAATATTTACAAAACCTAAATTAATTCAAAATTAAAGTAAAATATATTACTGGATAATAATTTTTAATTTTTAAAATTTTACTTCTTTTATAAGCGTATATAACTTTTTTGATTAAAAATAAATTATTTAATTTATATTTGTCACATCATAATTTATTTTGTAATTAATATTTCTATAAAATAAACTTATAAATAATTAAAATAAATATTTAAAATAATAATAAATTGAAATAAAAACTAGATTTCTTAATTATTAAGTAGTATATAGCAGTTTAATGGTTTATGTATTTAGGCATTACGGGCCTTAGGAGTTTACTGATTTTACTCTGTATGTATTTAGTGGTTTTTAATATTTAGTTATAATAATCATTCTATTTTTATATCATATAAATTAAATATAAACAATATTATTTATAAATATTCTAAAAATGATCAAAAAAATAAATTAATAATCTATTATTAATAAGATAGATATCAATTAAAATATAATAAAAAAACCTAAAGCGATTCCGAAGAAATCTAAATATATTACTATATAATAATTTGTTGTTTTGAACTTTTTTTTTCTTTTAAAAAGTTTATCCATATTTTTTTGTTGAAAATTAATTTATATAAATTATATTTGCCTAGCTCATAATTTATCTTTTAATTAATATTTATATAAAAATAAACAAATAAATAATTAAAATGAACATTTACAATTATAATGAAAAAAATAATATTGAGATTTATTCTTTATTATTTTGGGTTTACCAGTCTAATTTAAATAAGATCTCTCTCACTAATAATTTATTTTGTAATTAATATTTCTATAAAAAAACTGATAAATAATTAAAATAAAAATTTAAAATTATACTGAATAAAATTAAAATGAGATTTATGAATTATTATTAATGTATACCAGTTTAATATTTTATGTATTTAAAGGTTTTTTCGTTTATGACTTTAGCGATTTATGTTTTTATCCATTTAGTGTTTTATTTGTTTTATTTAAACAATGAAGTAAAAAAAAATTATTTTTTATATTTTTTCACATTTTCAAAGGTTATATAACCTTTGACAATATAATAATTTTAAAATTAAAAATGTGAATACAATATTTAGTAATAATAATCATTATAATATATAATATAAACTAAATATAAATAATTTTATTGATAGATATGATATCAAATATCAAAAAATAAATTAATATGCTATTTTTAATATAATAGATATAAATTAAAATATAATTGCAAAAACTAAAAATATTCAAAATCCAAGTAAAATTTATTACTAAATAATAATTTTTTTTAGTTTTTGCTTCTTTTTATAAGCTTATATATATTTTTTTGATGAAAAATAAATTATTTAAATTATATTTGTATCACTCATAATTTATTTTGTAATTAATATTTTAATAAATTATTTAAATTATATTTAAGGTTTACGAGTTTAAAGGTTTAAGTATTTAGGAAATTTTGTGTTTACGAGTTTAAAGGGTTAAGTATTTAGGGGATTTTGTGTTTAGGAGTTTAAAGGTTTAAGTGTTTAGGCATTTAGTGGTTTATAAGATTTATTTAAACAATGATATGACAAAAAATTTATTTTTATTATTTTTTTAATTTTTGAAGGTTATAACCTTTGAAAATATAATAATTTTTAAATTTTTTTCAAATGTAAATATAATATTTAGTTATAATAATCTTAATAATTATAAGTCATTTAAATTCAATATAAATAATTACATTGCTAGATATTATAATAATGATAGAAAAAAATTTAATAAACTATTATTAATAAGATAGATATTATTTAAAATATATTTGCAAAATCTAAATTTATTCAAAATCAAAGTAAAATATATTACTTAATAATAATTTTTTTAATGTTTTGCTTTTTTTATAACTTTATATTTTTGTTATTATAAATAAATTATTTAAATTAATATGTCTTAATCATAATTTATTTTGTAATTTATAATTATATAATAATAAACTAATAAATAATTAAAATAATTATTTAAAATTATAATGAATTCAAATAAAATTGAGATTTATTATTTGTTATTCTGGATATACCGGTTTAATGGTTTAAGTATTTAGGTATTTTTGGGTTTAGGAGTTTAGTGATTTAAGTGTTTAGACCTTTAGTGATTTATAGTTATTATCTAAAGAATTAAAAAACAAAAAATTTAATTTTTGGAATTTTTTTTTTCGTAGTTTGTAACCTTCGAAAATATAATAATTTTAAATTTTTTTAAATGTGAATATAATATTTAGTTATAATAATCTTAATAATTATATATAATGTAAACTAAATATAAATAATTTTATTAATAGATATTATAATAATGATCAATAAATTAATTAATATACTAGTATTAATATGAATGATATAAATTAAAATATAATTGTAGAATCTAAAATGATTCAAAATCAAAATAAGATATATTACTAAATAATAATTTTTTATTTTAAAAATTTTGCCTCATTTTATCAGCATATATTTTTTTTTGATGAAAAATAAATTATTTAAATTATATCTGTTTCACTAAAAATTTATTTTGTAATTAATATTCCTATAAAAATAAATTGATAAATAATTAAAATGATTATTAAAAATTATAATGAATACTAATAAAAAAAGATTTTTGATTTATTATTTATGGTATACCTATTTAATGGTTTAAGTTTTTTGTGGTTTTGGGTTTAAGAAGTTTATTGATTTATATGTTGGCACATTTAGATGTTTGTAGGTTTTATTTAATCAATGAAATAACATAAAATTTATTTTTATGAATTTTCATGATTTTCACAGATTATAACATTTGAAAATATAATAATTTTTTAATAATTATAAAATAAGAATACAATACTCAGTTATAATAATCTTAATAATTATATTTGATGTAAATTCAATATAAAAAATTTTAATATATATTATTTTGATGATCAAAAAATATATTAATAATCTATTATTAATAAGATAAATATTAATTAAAATATATTTGCAGAAACCAAAATAATTAAAAATCAAAGTAAATTATATTGCTAAATAAAATTTTTAATTTTTGAAATTTTGTTTATTTTTATAAGCTTATTTTTTTCATAAAAAATAATTTATTTAAATTATATATGTCTCACTCATTATTTATTTCTAATTAATATTTCTTTAAAAATAAACTAAAAAATAATTAAAATGAATATTTAAAATTATAATGAATACAAACAAAAAAGAGATTTATTATTTATTATTTAGGTTATATAGGTTTAATGATTTAAGTTTTTAGGGGGTTTTGGGGTTTAGGAATCTAGAAATTTAATTTTTTAGGCATTTAGTGGGTTATAAGTTTTATTTAAATAATAAAAAAATTATTTTTGTGATTTTTTATCATTTTTGAAGGTTATAACCTTTAAAAATATAATAATAATTAAATTTTTTTAAAATCTAAATATAATATTTAGTTATAATAATCTTAATAATTATAAGACATTAAAATTCAATATAAGTAATTTTATTGTTAGATATTATAAAATTGATCAAATAATAAATTATTAAACTATTCTTAATAAGATTGATAGCAATTAAAATATAATTGCAAAACCTATATATAATGATTCAAAATCAAAGTAAAATATATTACTAAATAATAATTTTTTGTTTTTAAATTTGTACTCCTTTTTATATGATTATATATATTTTTTTGATTAAAAATAAATTATTAAAATTATAGTTGTCTCGCTCATTATTTATTTTGTAATTAATATATCTATAAAAAACAAACAAATAAATAATTAAAATGTATTTTTAAAATTATAATGAATACAAATTAAAATGAGATTTATGATTTATTATTTGTGGTATAGTGGTTTAATTGTTTGATTATTTAAAAGTTTTGTCATTTAGGAGTTTATCAATTATATATCATATAAATTCAAAATAAACAATTTTAATGATAGATATTATAATAATGATCAAAAATTAAATTAATAAACTATTATTAATAATATAAATATTAATTAAAATATATTTACTTAACACAAAATGATAAAAAATCAAATCAAAATATATTACTAAATAATTATATTTAATTTTTAAATTCGTTCTTCTTTTTATAAGCTTATATTTTTTTTGATTAAAAATAAATTATTTAAATAATATTTGTCTTACTCGAAATTTATTTTGTCATTAATTTTTCTATTATATAAATTTTAAAATTTATTTTATTAAAATAATAAACTATATATATTATTTCACTCTTATAATAATCACTATTGATTTCTAATAACACACAATGAGAGAGTAATAAATACATACACCTCGAGTAAACATGCATGTTTGGGATCTCTCACATTTGGATTGTGGTACTAGTGTGGACAGACTTGCGCAGACAAAGAAGAGAGCAGTCTCATGACGAGTGGGCATTCTACTTCTCCCACGTCAATTAGGTGCAACGAGGAAACCCATCTCTGGATAAGAAGTTTCTTCAACATCAGAACTTAATTTCACGTTTCTACAGGACCACTAGAGTGGATGTCTCCTCGAAGAAAGTTTCAACAAACCTCAAAAAGTAAAAAGAGTAAAATCATATGCCGCTTGACTGTTTAGGCAATAAAGTAGGACAAGAAAAATGCCACAATCCCAATATATGAGTAGCAAGTGTAGTTTTTTTATTTCAACACTATCAGCAAGACCATCGTAAATTAAAAAACATTTAAACGTAAGATGTCAATTTGTTCTCACAATCCCAAACAAAATTGCATTGACTTGGATGAAAGCCAGGGTGGAATGAAAACTAATTAGGTGAGGAATTATGAACCAACCTCTTTCAATGAATTAATGAAGCTCCATTTAACTGACTCTTCACCTTCGCAAGGGACCAACAAATCACTTGGATATCCTCTAAAATGAACCTGAAAAAAGAAATGAAAGCAATCTTGGAAAATTAGAAAGTTTGTATTTGGCACAATGGCCAGACTAAAGATATCCTAATACCACCACCAACATATTCATAAGTAAGCATACACACTTTAAGAGCCAGTCATTTAATAACTGTTGAGGTTAAATTTATCTTTTTTATTTATTATTTTTTCATTTGTTATTTTTCATTATTCGAGAGCACTCAACTTGAAGGCTATACCAAATTATATATATATATATATAATTTATGCTGAATATTGAACTTTGCTTTCTCAAATTAATAAAATTTTATTTTTTCTCATTTATCATCCCTCTCTCTTCTCCTTCCTTGGGTCCTAACCCTAATCCTACGCGAATTAGCATTGAGCATGTTATCAAATGATAGTTTTCGACTTAGTGGAGGCCACAACCAAGTGTGCAGGTGATGGCGCACCCTCTATCAGTGTTGGCAAAAATAATCATCACAAGTTTACCATGCCAACGATAGCACCAGGGGTTTGCGACAACGACGGTAGCTATGTCATACTGTAACAATAAATAATCACATACAATTAGTATTTTAGAATTTTTCTTAGTGCTCGAAGACCATAGAAATTCCAACGATGTGTTTTAGATGATCAAGAAGATCCTTCGCGGTTATTTTGACCATAAGATAATATTATATTTTTTAGCTATATAAATTTCTATTTTTGAGAAATTTACATAAAATTATAATATTTATAATTATTATTTCTAAATTGACATTTGTGTGAATGCGTGCAGTATTGTGAGAAATTAAAATTAGAATTAGTATATGATCACTATAAATAACCTGATAAAAATTAATGACGGATATTGATATATATTCTTTTTGTGCTACATCAATAAGGATATAATTTGTAACCCAATAATACATAAATCATTTATTGAAAAATGCACATCAAATTTAGATTAATAAGTGGATGATGATTGATGCACAGCTATTAATGCACATATAGCAATCATTTAGCTCCAACATATCAAATGTGTTTGGCTAATGTGATACTTATATGAGAGTTTTAGATTTGGCCAATTCATTATAATCTTCATAAATATTTTATTTATATGATAATAAGGTGACTCATTATACAACTTTGACATGACTGCAGAAGATGACTATTAGTATGAAACATGTGTTGATAGATAAAATGCATTGAAAAGATTCGACGATGAGATTTATAGCATCATTTACATGAATTTATCAAAAAGATGATATGTTACTTTGCAGACAAATTCTTAGAGAGAAGATTTTTTTTTTTTCTCATTGGTTTATCAAAAAGTGATTTAAGCAACTAAAATTATATCTTGATAGAGTAAAATTAGTATTATCAATCATAACACTACAGTATTTTCATCACGCGATATTTAAAGAACTAAGAGAAATAGAATATGTATGCTATGAGGTAAAAAGACAATAAAGATATTTTTTTTGTTGGAGGTTGAGTCATTCTCAAAAGAGTTGCAAGACGTTACACTCGGGATTAGAAAAAATTTTTGGAGATTCAAAGATTATACATCAGACTACAAGACCTGCTCAATTTGATTCTTCTATAATCATATCTGCTAGTATGGCTACACTAATATTTCCTCGGAATGAGTATGCCGAACAAATCATTAATAATCACACTCTTTTTATTCTTTGGGTGCTACTAGTTCAGGCACATCTACATACACTACATGTTCTGCACACTACCTCACTCCAAATTTGTTGGTAGTGGAATTGAGAGCAAATCATTAATAATCACACTCTTTTTATTCCTTTTATTGGGTCTAAAGCCATTGACTTGTCATGGACAAAAATATCATTGTCCAGATCAAGAGCACAATAATATCAATGATGATCATTTCTTTTTAATACATATCTTACATGCATCAAAGTTATAATATTATAGTTTATTTTTTGTCAATTACTTTACAAAGAAATAAGATTTTAACATTGTTCCTCTTCTTCAAGTATTTTTATATAAAAATATCAAACCAGACAAATGACTTTACAATGTATTAAGAAAGATATGTATCTATTATTAATTAATTAATAAATCACTCTCAACTAACACATTCTCACTGAACAAGCTGACGATTCTTAAACTAAGAATCACAGTGAGTGATGCATATTAAGTAAAAATATATCAATTAAAAAATCATACAAAAACTTTTTATTTGACACATTAAGAAAATACTAGAAAAGACCTATTTCATATGAATCACATAATATTTAGAGATTATGTAGGATAATTACGTATGATAGCTTTAGATATTTTATTAACTTTTTTTAATTATCACTCAATTTACATAGTTGTACATATTTAAATATGTTAGAGTTTTTCCATTTTTATGAAATTTCATTAAAAATAAAAAATGTTTGAATGTTTCATTGAGATGCTGAAAGGTGACAATACATTACAATACACTTCTTTTTTTTTTCATTGAACAGCATAAAATAATTGATCAAATATTTAGTGCTGACATTCTTACACTAGATGAAATAGCTGAAAGAAAGAAACATCAGATTGAAAAGGCTATGATGCTCCTACTCATTATTATTTGAGACACGAGACACACCGAGGCACAAAAACTTTTTAAAGCCTTAAGGAGTAAGGCATTTATAAGGCATGTGCTTTTTTTGAGAAGCACAATCTACATAAAAATATATAAAAATTATATATTTCACTAAGCAATTATCTATAATTGTTATCTAGTAATAAAATACAATCAACTAAATAATATCAAACATAAAAATCATATAACAATAATATTTTCAATCATCATGATCATTCAAAATTATATAATAAAATAAATAAATTTTAATAATCCAACAAATAAATATAATTAGTTTGTGTCAAATAATGGTAGGGAGAAAATATAATAATTTATGTGGGGTGGAGATTTTAAAAATATGTGTTGGAGACATTTAATATTCTATTTTAATTTTTGTGTGATTCACTTTTGTGTGGCATGTATTGCATTAAGTTTTTTTTTTGTTAGGGGAGGGGGTATTGCATCGGGTTCACTTTTGAGCGGGGAGTATATTCCTAGCATGTCAAAAAATACACCTACTAACTCACCATTTAATCTAGATATAAATTCATATATAAATATTAGTTCATTAGTTAATTTTACTAGATATACAAGAATTATAAAAAAAAATAAAATAGCTGATAGTGATCAGGTCATATATTACTGATGATGTTAGTATAATTGATTATTTTTTTTATATTTTCCTATATATATTCACATGAATTCAGTGCTTAAGATTTTTTTGTTGTAAAGAAAATTCTAAAAAAAAAAGAATATGTTTAGAGATCATTAGCATAATCTAATATAAATATATTTAGATTTAGTTTAAATCATATGATTAAGAAAAAAGATCCACCACAAATTTTCGTATTTTTTTTACATGTAACCACAAATTATGAAAGCACAAAGTAGATAGTTATTTCAAGATCGGATTATTAAAAAAATACATGACTATGACATTAATTACTTGTTAGCTCCAATGGACTAGTCAATTCTTTGAGAAGATTTGTCTATTAGTTTAAAGACTAATGATATTTTAGTGTGATAGTCTGACAACTAAACACATTGTTAACCCATTATTCCACGAGCAGACGAAATATATTAAGATTTATTGACAATTTAAATATTTTTTTCTACTCCATGCTGGGTATATATGAAATAAATGCCCAAATTGAAGAGAGATGTTAAGGTTTGGTTTATCTTTTTAAATTATTATTTATTTCATTTGTTTTTTTATTGTTTGAGAACTCAACTTGTGAGCTTCCACAAATCATATATATATATATATATATATATATATATATATAATGTATGTTGTATTTTGAATATTATTTTTTCAAATTAATAACATTTTATGTTTTCTCATTTCTCTTTCTTTGCTACTCCTTCCCTAAATCCTAACCCTAACCCTAAAAAAAGTAGTATCAAACAATAACAATGATAAGATAAAATATAATCAAACTATCAAACAAGCTTCTCTCACTATTCTTAATTAATCTAAAGTGATATTTAAACAGATAATACAAACAAGTTTCAAACAACCAAATAAAATATTTTTCTATTTTTTCAACTAAAGGGCATAACATTATTAAAGCAAAACTGGTCACCGTGAGATATTTTTGTATTATTTTCTCATATCGTTTATTGTCTAGACATCTTTTTAATTCGACAAACTTGCTGCATTTTGAATTTATAATCAACAATAAACTTCCTCTTATCCCATTCTAGCCATATCAACAATAAAATCCAACAACATTAGTTTAAGCACAAGAAAAATTTAATAGGAAGCTCATGAGAACTACTTGAAAATTTAGAAAATCATAGAAATATGATAATTATACCATCAAATTCCATGGTCTTTCAGGCTGAGGGCATAGAAGATCAAAAAGAACCCATGTGGGTATGTACCTACAACATATCAATCAACAATGTAACGATAATATGGTAGCAAAAAAATTAGATTTTGAAATTATATAAGGGAGTGAAAAACAAATGTAATTAACAGATGGAGAAAAAAAAGATTTTTTTTAAAAAATTGTTAAAACAATCAGAATCAACTCATACTTCAGAGGAACGTGAATAATTTTTAATCATGAGTCACAAAAGCAAAATAATCCAAAACAAAACAAGGATGCTCATTACACATGTCAAATCAACACCCAGGGGAGCATAATTTCTAACATTCCATCATAGCTCCTGCTTGCCACTAAATTTTACCAAATAACACATTTGGGACTCAAATTTGATCATAACACAAACCATTAGGAGTTAGGACTACCAATTTGCTCTTGTAGTCATTTTGTGAATGAGTAAAGATATAACTCACTTGAGGCAAGGAAAAGAGCATATGATTTCTTATATCAAGAAATACATTTTTGTCGGATACTCTATTACTCACAATGGGAATGGGCATTACCCACCAAATGATTATATGATCATTACATGTATGGACATGATATTCTTTATGAATTAATCATTTTCAATGACTCGATCTAATAGAATTGACATTCAAACACCATGATGATAGAATCATTTTTATGTTTAATTTTTACTTATCATGAAGTGGTAACCATTGCCCCTACCAATGCGACTATATCTAATACTACAAGCATAGCTAATTTTGAAAAGTAATGATACTTTTATTCTTGATATTAGCAAGAAAAGAAATCTTGTTTGAGTGTCCCATATGATGCGAGATATGAATCTTCCTAGAAAGAAGAAGAATTTGAAAAATTGTTTATCTCAACCTAAAAAAATATACCACAAGGATACATCTTAAGCCTTCCCAAAGTCTACTGTCCTAACAGTTACTCTAGTTCAAAGTAATGACTTAAACCTTATAATTGTTTTATAATAAGAACATAAAGTATGATCTACACAACACTCATTACCACAAATATTCTTTTATTTTCATTTTAATACTGCATATTCTAATTTTTTGTCATCTTTTGATAGTTGCAAGATTTGATATAATTTTTAAGATATTTAATTTATTCAGGATGAAAGAAAAATAGAGGTGTCAAACAAAACATGTCGGGCCTGCCCAGCCCATTTTTTTCAAGCCCGACGGTGCTTTCATGTCGGGCCATGCACGGCACGGTTATAGTACAGTGACGTGCCTGGCCCGGCATGATTTTGTGGAGTTCAGCATGATACGGACCCACAGCACGATCAGCCGGGTTCGGCCGGTTAGGACGAACCCTAAATTAAAAAAATTATGATTTTCGCTTGCCCGAACCCCTAATTTTTTAAAAAAAAATATGGTTTCGACGCCCCCGTAGGCCGTAACCCTAATTTTTAAAAAAATATTGATTTCAACAATGTATCGTACCAACGGGCCACGGTACCGTGCCGAGTCAGGAACGAAATGAGTCCCGGTTGGCATCTACATAGCATAGCACAATTGTGTCATGGTCAGGCACGGCATGAGCCCGGGCACGAAAAATTTCCGTGTCGGGCCAGCCCAGGCACGGCAGAATCGTGCCGTGCCTCGTACTGGGCTGGGTCAGTTGACACCTCTACGGAAAAGTTGATCTCATCCAATTGTACTTGAGATCTCATTGCAAGATCCATGAAACAAATTATATTGAATGAACAAAGCACAATCACATCCAATTGTACTTGAAAGCTCATTCTGAAATATTTAGATAAGCATGCAATTGAATGCAAATGGGTTACATGGTAAACACTTTACATAAAGAAAAAATTGATTGGCTCAAAGTAAAGTTGATAACCATGAAATTTATAAAAACTTATGATGTTAATTATTATATTATTTTTGGGGCCAAAATGACTACTATGAGATTGCTATTTTTTATTGTTACTTCCCATATATGAATTATATATCAATTGGATATGAGAATAGATTCCTCAGTGATGATCTCAATGAAGAGGTATTTATACAATAGTCACTACATCATGTTTTATTATTCATAAGAGCACAAGCATGATGTGTAGAATATGAAAAATTATTTATAGCATGAAATAATCTCCTATGGAATAGTTTGGCATGTTCTCTTTTGCACTAATCATATTCAACCTTAGATAATACAAGTCAAATTATGTATATTTTTACCTACATAGATCATGTCAATAGTTTATTATATTAGTAGTGCAAGTTTATAATATTATGATTATAAAAAATCATCTATTGAATATAACTTAACTAAAACTATTCATATCAATTGAATTTTACTTAGATATTTCCTACGTATTAAAATTAAATACTCAAAAAATATCATTTTTTTACTCAAATGATATATGTTTTAGATATATAGTCTAAATTTTATATGATTGGATATACACTAGTTGACTCACCATTTGATAACAACATAAACTTGTTCACAAGTATCGATTCCTCAAGTGATTCTACATAATACAAAATTATAAAAAATAAAACTATCTAATAGTGATCAATCTAGATACCATCTATGTTGTTAGTTGTTAGTATAATTATAATTAGTTAGTTCTTAAATTCTCATATTCATATAAATACAATTCTCATGATTGTAGTACATGTAAAAAAGATTTCAAGAAATAAAATTTCATTCAGAGATCTCAGATATAGCCAGGTAAAAATGATATCAAATCTCAGTTGGGCTCCAATAATTATAGAAAAAATGACCTATAATATGATTTTTTTTTGAGACAATCTTATCTCCTAAAACAATATGAAACAACCTATTATTTCCAGACCCAACAAAGAGATAAAATATAACAATATAAAATTGGTAACTTATAAGCTTCAATGGTTCAGTCACTTCTTGAAAGATCTATACTTAACAATTGAGAAATAATTAAGCTTGATTATGATAGTCAAGAGCTCATTATATTATTATAACTCAATATTTCATGAGGAAATAAAATATGTTAAAAATGATTATCACTTCATATGTAAGAAAATCTAAGATGATTCATTGTTAATAATATTTTAATAATATTTTAACAAAAATTCTCAGAGGATCATAAATTTATTTTTTTTCTCTTTCTACTTAAATATTGGGGATACTCACACATCAACTTGAAGCAAAATATTGATATTAATTTTAGTTGGTAAGTTTTATTTTTTTTTTGTATTATTATATTGTCTGCAAGAACTAGAGATGTAGGTTGTTCCAAATCATATATATTTTTGTAATTGTATTTTTCATCTTTTAAACACCAAGCACAACCAAAAACATCATGAATTATGCATGAGCCATCCCATAGCATAGCTAGGGTGATCTTGGGGTAGGATTCCTGATTTGTGTGCTACAAAACATGCAGCACAATACAACTTCCATGTCAACCTAAGTGGACTGATTTCAGCCCGACTTGCCAACCTAGGCTAGCTTAGAATGAATTAGGCTAGTTTGAAATGAACTCAAAATAGTATAGGTTCCTACCATGCCTAGTACAATAATATGTCGGGTTGGGCATAGCCCAACCGGCCTAGCATGACCCACTATAACCCAGAAAATCAATGAGCCAACGGGCCTTGCTGGCCTGGCATGGCCCCTTGAACACCTCTAACTTGAAGGGTTCCTTATTGTAATGAAGTTAAGTTTGATTTTTTTAGCTTATTATATTTATTTTTTGTTTTAGTCAGAATGGAAGCATCCAACATATGAGCTGCTCCAACTTGAATATGTAGATCTTATTGTGATTTTTAAATTTTAGAATTAATGATAATCAAATCATTTTCCACCTCTCTCCTCTACACTCTTTTCTAATCTTTCTCTCTCTCCCTCTCCTTTTTCCCAAAACCCTAGAAGTGTTAAGCTTGAATAGTGATTGATTAAATTAAATCTTTGTATTTGTTGTATACGGTGTGTTTTGATAATCTATTTATATAATTAAATAAGTTTGTTTTAATATTTGCTTGTAAGTACATGGAAGAAAATATTAAGAAGTTGAAAATACAGCAGTATTATAATAATGGAGGTCAGTGAGCAGAAAAAATTTTTGGAGTAGAGTCTTACCTGTCCGATAATCTGACCCGTTCCGATTAATTAAACCGAACAAATTTTAATATAAAATATTTTGTATTTTATATTTTTGGGTTATTGTTTTTACGATCTAGAACTGTTCAGCTTCTCTCTCTCTCTGTACTATTTATCGCGACTGTTTCTGTGTTGAACATACTGTAAGACTTCTGATTTTAGTTTAATATGTAACGCATAATTATTTTTTGGTGAATGTAGCTAGTCATGCTGAGCGACTAGAGAACCACGTTATTTCATACATTTCTTTTATGATTTCTGTTTTGTTTTTATTATCTAATACTTGAATTGTGGATTGGGTATATATCATTTATTATTTTTATTATTTTTTCTTCTTCTGTATCTTAAAATCACAACTGTTGAAGCGCAATTGCCCAACAGTATTGAATATTTCAACATATATGATATATTGTGGCTTTATGTATTTTTATATATTAATGATGTACTTAAGCTTTATGTATTCCTTATTTATGTATGACTAGACCTGAGAGCTTGGGTTGCTTCAAAGTATTGATACTTAAGATTAACATATTTGTAGTTATCAGTTTATTGGACTCGTCAATGTATTTGCACTTATCATCAAAAAAATTATATTTGCATAAATATCATAACATGCAAAATAGTTATAGGGCTCTATCTGTCTACGCCAACTGCTAATTTTAAAATAGCTTTCGGCAAGATTTTTTTGTGCTTCATTTTTGTTCAATAGTTATCAGCAAGATTTTTTTTGTTTGAACACTATGACAAAAAATTAAATACAATTGTTTACACATAAAACTCAACCAAATTCCAAATACACTAGGGAATAATATTGTTTTATTCCTAATACACAAGAGTAATTATTTTCACTCTTCCCACTTTACCTTTTATTTCTCCATCAAGAGATTTTGAGCAACAATTAAGAAAGGAATAAGAATAACTAAAATTATAAATGAAATTGAGATATAAAGTATCAAAGTAAGGAGCTGAACAACAACCCCTTCTAATATTACAAAGTGACTTATGCCCCCCTTTTTTTGGCAAAAAAATTATGTTGCGACATCCACAACATTTCCAACGCACA
Organism: Sapria himalayana; assembly: GCA_029783825.1. NCBI lineage: Eukaryota > Viridiplantae > Streptophyta > Magnoliopsida > Malpighiales > Rafflesiaceae > Sapria > Sapria himalayana. The sequence continues at coordinate 19,820 of JAREIK010014862.1, forward strand.
AGCATGTGTTATGTTAATTGTCCTAAACCAAGCATCTGCATGATGAGATTAAAATTTTCTATGAAAATGTTGAACAATGTAACAATTGACATTTTCAAATTACTATAAAAATTCATGTAATGTATTGATTTACATTTTCTGTTGTTTGGATGAGATTTACTGTGAATCATTAAATTTTCATATTCATTTATGGGACCCACCAGCATGTCATATGGGAGCAACAAACATCTATACATAAAATTGTGCTGACAATCACCCACATGTAGGGCTGTAACCAAACCGAGCTGCTCGGCGTTCGACTCGTTAGAAGCTCGCTCGAACTCATTTATTAAGTTAAACAAGCCGAGCCCGAAGATCATTTTGAGGCTAGTAAGTTAAATGAGCCGAGCCCGAACACCCTCAAACTCGGCTCGTCAGCTCGTAAACAAGCTCGTGAGCAAGCTCGTGAACCAAGCTCGTGAACATAGAGAAGGCTTGATGTACAACAAATTTTTCCTACATATGAACATGATGAATATTTTAACTCTTGAACTTCATTTTGAGAATAACTTTTTAATTTAGTTATATGTTGGCTATTTTAAATAAATATTTTCTTTAATTCTCGAACATCATTCTAAGGCTCGTAAGTTAAACGAGCCGAGCCCAAGCACCCTTAGACTCAGCTCGTCATCTCATAAATAGGCTCGTGAACAGGCTCGTGAATAGGCTTGTGAGCAAGCTCGTGAATAGACTTGTGAGCAAGCTCGTGAAGAAGCTCATAAATTAAACGAGCCGAGCCCGAGCACCCTCAAACTCGGCTCGTTAGCTCGTAAACAGGCTTGTGAACAAGCTCGAGCCTACTCCTTTAAAACCGAGCCGAGCCAAGCCTGCCTAATACTCGGCTCGACTCGGTTCGGTTACACCCCTACCCACATGAGCTTAATATTAGTAATTGGTATCTGATCCTTAACACAAGAAGTATGGAATTCATCCAACAAGTTTTCCATTATCAATGTGTGAAACTTAATGAGGATGCCAATTGTCATAGTTCTTTGGTATCTTGATCTTGCCAGGCTTGGATCGAGTGGGATACCAATTGTCACAGTTCGTTGGTGCTTGTTAATCGAAAGTAACCATTTCTCAATGAACCACTAAATTATAGAATAGAGAAGCAAGGCAATTCAATCTCTTCCATACGTAACAACGAGAATTGTGTAGCTTTTCAATCGTCGAGCGGAAAAGTAGAATAAACAAAAAAATAACAGTCCTCTAGCAAGTTCCTATGCTTGGATGCAATAAAAGTCTGCGACAATTACCATTTTAAGGGCATGCCGTTGTAGTCAAACCAAACAGCGCCCTGTACAGGAGGCAGCGCCGATGACAAATAAAGCTTTATCGAGGGAAGAAGAAGAGGCAGGTATCCTATGCGAGGAGCTAGGATGTGGACTGGAGGAGACGGTGGAAGGACCGTCACTTCGGACTCGTGGAGGTGAACTTGAAGAGGAATAGCACCTTCCCGGACGTACTTCATTGACTCCATTTCTCGCAGCCCAACCTAACCTCGATTTTTTTCGTTCAGAGGACACTACCGTTCACATAAAACCGAGTGATTAATTTATTAGGGTTCCGTTTGTTCCGAGGCCGAAATATTTTTATTTAGAAAATTATATAACAAAAATAACTAATATTTATGATCCATATATTTTAATATTATGGTTTGGTGCACCAAAACAAAAAATGATTAAATTACTATTTCTCAAAATAGTAAACTTGATATATTTAATGAACAAATTTTTAATTAGGATAGATTAGGATATATATATATATATATATATATATATATATATATATATATATATATATATATACTTGTCCAAGAGGATACGAATAAAAAATAATTATCCTAAATAGTGAGCAAGATTATGATAATTAATTTTGAGTATAATTTATTCGAAAATACCAAATATATCCTTCGACAATAAAGTATAAAAAATATCTTAGTTGCAAGCTGTGTTTTATTAATTAAGGTCATGATCGTCATTATGATCATGATTGCCGTCGGAATATAGAGGTAGACCATCATTTAATAGTAACACAGACCTTCTATCATGGAAGACAAGTGGCTTGGGATAGTTATTCATTGAGCTCTCAATGGAGCCAGGTGATTTGGGAACTACGCGAGGCATGTGTTTGGCATGGCACAGCCCGATTAAGAGAAGTGCCTGGGCCAAACTCGTGTCAGCATGCAGCACAGTTTGAGCCATGCCGAGCCAGATTTCCCAGCATAGGAGGTGTGGCATGGCATGACCTAGAAAAAAAACAAGCTAATTGACCGTGCCGGGCTAGCCATTTTAGGGTTAAGTTGGCATGACATTACTCATGCTAAAAACTATGCAGTACCCCAGCACAGCCCACTTGGCACCATTAGTTCTGCATGAATATTATCATTGAACTAGCTTCTCTAGTACTCTCATATTGTTGATACCTTCTAAGTTACCCTTCAATAATTAGAATAGGACTTACACAAAAATTATATATAACAAACATGGTTTTGTCATCATAAATGTCACTCGAAAGCTCAATATCATAAGTTAATAAACTATAATTAATTGTAACAACAACCTCAAACTTGGAAGCCTTGAAACTAGGCAGGGTCTACTGCTAATATACCACTTCATGGCCCACCACCATTTAATATTGTAGTAGTCGCCACATTAGGTTCCTCCATTAATCCTCTTATTTAAAAGTTTTTCTCCTAACATTAACAAGTTGTGCCATCAACCCATCCTCTTCTTCTAGTTTTTATTTATGACATTCTAGTATTGGTCAAGTTTCATTATCTCCTTTAAAATATTTATCATCCTCATAGACTTTATGAAAGTTAGAGTCTCATGATATTTATGACTGTAATAGATGTAAATTAGTAAGATTTTCAGTTGTACCATTTATCAGAAGTTTTTTTATTCATTCTTCTTTATTTGATTTTATTTAGTATGACCCCTAGGAGCATCCACCTATTCACACAAAAGGAGGATCTTAATATTATGTATCACTCATTGATGATCATACTCACTATTGATGGCACTATCTGATAAAATATTATTTTGAATTCTTTGACAGACTATACATTTTGTGTTATTGTAAAAACTCAACACTCTACAATTATCATATGTTCGAAGTATGATATTGCCCATTGGTGATGAACATATTTCTAATAAATTTATTGAGTTGCTTATCTCGAATGAAATAATTCATCATACTCAACTTATAAATACTCCATTCCATGAATGACATGATTGCCTTACTGTGTCATGCCCATTTGACAACTCTAATTCTATCCATCGCTTTGTTATAACAAGACTAGATATGATCTTATTATTACTAATCATTTTTAGAGGGTTCTGATAGCTTGTTTTCTCAAGTTTCTAGTACTTTGGAAACCCCTTCACATTTTCTTCCTCATTTTTCCTTGCATTTTATTCATAATGTTTGTTCTAATAATATTATAGGTACTAACACTCTAGCATCCAGAACACCTGAAGCTTCCCCTTCTATATGGTCTCTCGAGCTTTGTACAAGACTGTGGATCCACCTATATGTTGATCCATGTGTTTATTAAGCTACACTACAAAGTTATCATATTTTGCTTTTCTTTTTATTCCTTATCTTTTATTTATTTTTTAGCTTCGACTCATTCTTTCTCTAAGTATTCGTCTTATAAATAGATCATTCTTGATCCATGCCGACTATAAGTTATAAATGAAGAAGTTTCTACTTTGTATAAGATAAATACTTAGGATTCGATTTCTCTACCTCCTAATAAGAGTACTGTAGTTGTCCCAAAGTATATAATATCAAGATTTATTCTGATAGATCTATCAATCAGTTCAAAGCTAGGTTAGTTATAAGAAGATATTCACAATAGTATGATATGTATTATGAAGAGACTTTTCATCTTGTTGCAAATTTGACTACTATTCAAACTCTTATTATTGTAGCTTTTCTAGTTCAACATTAATGTATTTTCTCAACTTGTTAAAAATGTATTTTTGAATGGGGATCCCCAAGAAAAAGTTCATATGGAGCCTCCTCCTAATATTTATCATGCTTCTTGCTATATTTATAAGCCTAAGGAAAGTATTATATGGTCTCAAACAAGCACCTCGTGCTTGATTTGAGAAAATTTTCATTGTGATATACTATCTTAGATTTGTTATTAGTAGTTATGATCATGCTCTTTTTTTTTCACTCTCCCCGCAATCCCCCCATACAAATCTCATGATAGATGCATATGATAAACTTCCATACTAATCAATCATCTTGGTAGTAATTGTGACCAAGCACATTTAATTTTAGAGTTCTTATGATATCTGGTGTATTAGTGATAGTTTAAATAGATATACTAATGTAAGTTGTATTCTCATTTCTTTATACATTGAAAATATGATTATAACTAGCATTGATATTGATGATATCTCATTTTTGAAGACATGATCAATATATGTTCGAGATTTTTTTGAGTGAGCAGCATTAGCTAGAATTTTTGATAAAAAAACTATTGATACTCCCAATGATGTTAATGCAAATTATTCTTCTTCTAATTGTGTCTTTGTTCTTAGATCATGTTGTACTATTATCGAGAGCTTGTGTATGTCTTTCTATTACTCATCATGATATTGTTTATGTTGTTCATGTTAGTTAGTTTATTGCTTTCCCTACTATAGTTCAATGGGCAATTATTCTTCATATTTTGAGGTATCTCCAAAATACAATCATTCTGAGTCTTATACATTTATTCATCACTTCTCTAGTGTTGATTGCATACTTTAATGTTGATTGTGACAGTGATCTGATTATCATAACTCATTTACTAAATTTTATATCTTCTTGTGTATTTTTCTTATCTATTAGAAGAAAAAATAATAATTTCTCATTTTTATATTTTCAACAAAAATAAAATATCATGCTATGATATCTATACCAAATAGATTATGTGGTTATATTGGTTACTTGTAGATATGTAAGTAATTACTTCTCCATACTCCTTTGTATTGCGAAAGCAATAGTAACATTTAGATTGCTCACAACTCAGTCTTTCATGAACGAACCAAGGACATTGAAATTGATTGCCACATACACATTATTATCTCAAGCATCGCTTTATGCTATGTGTCTTCTTCTATGTAGCCTATAGATTTCTTTATCAAGACTCATTATAATTTTTGTCTTCATTTTCTAGTTCACAAACTCTTAATGCTTATAGCAATTACATTGTGACTAATGAATTCGAGAGAGAATGTTAATATATATATTATTTGTTAGATATGAATTTGATCTTTGAAGACTCAATCCTTTGGGTGGTTAATCTCTCGTATACATAATCATGAGGAATTTGAATTATTTTAATTATACGGATTTTAAAGTATATTTGATATGATAATATGTGTTAGTTATGTGTGCAAATACTTAAATGATAAATTATATAGAAAAATTAGATCCACTTTTAATTAATGTATATTCTCATCCTTTCTATCTTATTTATAATGTTTTAATATTCATATTCTAATATCTCTTGGCATTAAAAAAATTCTCACAACTTATTTAAATATTTTTTTTATTTAATCAATGAATATATTAATGGTGAATTTATATCTTGGTGCACAAAACACAAAAAATATAAAAAAACAACATTTACTTTCAAAAATATTAAAAAAATACACCAATACATAAAATAATAATATTTTGATGCACTAAAAATAAGAAACCTAATTTTACACATAACTACACGTTAGATGGTTAAAAAATAAAAAGTAAACTAATAATATCACTTTCAACACTAACATGTTGAAAGTGAGATTCAAATTCACATCTTTTTTAATCAAAAGTAGCACTTTGCCTTACCATCAAAACTACACGTCAAACTAATTAACTATAGAAAATACTAATATATATATTATATAGAAATATATTCAATGTATTTATATATAATAAAATGCAAACATACATAAATATATAAAAATAAACAGATACAAATATATAAAAAAACATATTTATATAAATATGGACAAATATATATAATTAAATAAATATATATATCTATAAACACACATACTTATACACACATACAAATACACACACACATAGGTCTATCAAAAATCAACACGAAATGATTAAACAACATGATTAACTATTAATTAAATGAGATTGGATGAGATCTAAACGGGTTCGGGTGATAAATGAGTCAACTCGTTTAACACATTTAATAAATGAGTTGTGTTAGGGTGAGACATGCTAACCCATTTATAACTCGTTTATCCATTTAAAAAAATGGGAAAATGGTTAAATGGGTGATTTAACGTGTTAAATGGGATAAACATGCGATAAACAAGTAAATGGGTCAAATGAATAGTTTATCATTTTAACACGACCCAACCCAACTCGTTAAAATTAGACGTGTTAAATGAGATGTGTCGTATTGTCCATTTATTAAACTGATTATATTCGTGCTTCGATTTTTTACCCATTTATTAAATGTGTCATTTATGAGTTTACATATTTTTCATTCATCACCAATTTAACCCGTAATCATTTAACCCAACCTAAACTATTTAATACCCCTACTCACACACATACACAAACACATTGACAGATATACCTTTATATCGAAGATTTATGTTTTGTTGTACCAAACTTTTCATAATTAGAAAAAAATACACCAAATTTAAAATAATTAATTATATTTACAACAAACTTTTCATAATAAAAAAAATATACCAAATTTTAAAATATAAATTTTTTGTAACCAAATAAACAACTATTTCATACTTGTAAAATTAAGATAAGCATATTAAAATATTTATATATTAAAAAAATAAAAATACATATACGAGCATACATAAATTTATGTGTATATATATATATATATATATGTTGGAATTTGGACAACTTGATTAGTGCGTTAGTATCGTAATATATACGATACAACATAGGGACGCATATATTGTATATATTTAGTCAAATAATATAATGTTAATATAAGGTTTATTGGACCAATTTAATGATCTAATACAGTTAAGGGTCCAATTGTCTAATTAATACAGTGTGGGGGCATAATCTATAATTGTGCAGAATCCCGGGTTAATTACTAATTATTGATGGGTAAATTAGTAATTAACATAAATTAAATAATTGTGATGTAGTCCCTGGTGATAGTTGCTTATTTCATAAAGAGTTTCTCTATCTTCCTTGGAACACACGCGAAAACCTAAAGTTAAAAATAGATAACTGAGGTTCCCCATCTGGCCCTGAAGCAACGATCCACCAGAAGACCTTCGTTCCTGGATTTAAATAAGAACATGGCATCATCATCAGGTACGCTTCCGCTTTCTGGTTAATTCATGCAATAGTTAGAAATGATTTCGGTCCTGTGTTGTTCATATGGTTTAGAACAACAGTAATCCCTTTCGAATTCTATCAAGTGGTATCAGAGCCAATACAATTTTGATTTTGCATGGATTGTAAATAATTTTATGATGCATGGTTGATTGATTTTATCAAGAAATTTTGAAATCAATCAACAATTTTTTGTTGCAATCTGGGCTAGGAAAATTACTTCTATTTTTCTTTTAGATATGATTTATTTTTATTAAAATTTGGTGATTAAAGCATTGTTGTTGATTCATCAATTTTGTGATTAATTGCTTTATACAATTAATTTTGAGGGATGGTGTTTCACGGCTTTAATTATTTTTGTAATTCTAAGTATTAATTCGGTTTGTCGAACTTAAAGTTGATATAATTATTTTGAACGTTAACATCTTAAAGTTTAAGATGTTTACTAGTTTATGAAAGAAAGTAGAACAACACTAAGGAAGCTTTTTAGCTTGTCTTGTTTGTCTAACTCGACTGATAGAAGTAGTAAAGTCACCAAAGTGACCTATGCTTTTGATATTATCGGGTTAGGCAATTCAAGTGTGGTGTTCATAATTTCATGCAGATAGTTGTCGGCCCAAAGGAAGATGACTGTTTGGCAGAAATTATAAACACGACAGTGATGAACTTCAAGCTTTATAGCTATTAAAAGATTTATTGCAAGTGTTTGATCAGCCCAAAGGAAGGTTAAACATTTAGTAGAATTAAACTATAAAATTCACACTATGATTAATCTTTTGATTTAGTTAAAGTGTTGTTCATTAAGTTTATTACTTTCATATTTTCACTAAAGTGAGCTGATTAAATGTTGTGTTTTATCAGATATGAACTCAGCTGATTCAGTATCTGCCAATTTGAATAGTGTACCACTGTATGAATAAGGATCTGGCACTCTACAAGGATTGCTCTAAGGAACCAGGCCTCGAAAGTTCTGCTAAGGAACTCCAGGCTTACGAGGACTGGCAACAATCGAACAAAGCTTGTCGTTTGGTCATGCTTAGTGTTGTCCATATTTCTATGCGGAGTTCACTGGACAAGGAAGAAAAAGCCAGTAGGATCTTAGAGATCTTAGCCAAGAGCTACACCCATACGGCGAAGGCCGAGATTAGCGATACCATTCGAAAATTCTCGACCATAAAGTACAAGGGTGATAGCGACATACAGAAGTATGTCTAAGAAATTGTAAATCTGGCCGAGAAGTTGAAAGCACTTAAAGTTGTTCTGCCTGATGATTATCTGGTACATCATGTGCTTACTTTACTACCACCTTAGTACAGTCAATTTGAGGTGAGTTACAATTGTCAAGAGAAAAAATGGACAATTGATCAGCTTAGGGTTCAGCTGGTTCAGGAATAGGATAGATTGAGACATGCTAAGTTGGACAATGCTCACCTGGCTACTACCTCTTCATATGGTTTCAAGAAGAGGAAATGCAAAAAAAAACTGCAAGGTCTGGTTCTCAGAAGAAGCATAAGGGCTCAGCTACTGAGCATAAAGGACTAAAGTGTTTCTTCTGCAAGAAATCATGCCATTTGAAAAAGGACTGCGCTAAGTATGTAACTTGGCGTGAAAAGAAAGGTATGTCCTTGTCTCTTGTTAGTAAAGAATCCCTTATTGTTTTTGTGCCTAAGAACACTTGGTTAGATACAGAAACCACTAAACACATAAGTGTTTCTTTGAAGGGATGTAGAACGTACCAGAGGCCCATGGAAAATGAGAGACTTCTCTATATTGGTGCAAGTGATTCAATACGGGTTGAGGGCATCGCTACTATTGAATTAATTCTATGTACTGGTTATATATTAGAGTTAAGAGAGACTTTTTATGTACCATCCTTTCGACAGAATCTGATTTATATTTCTTTGTTGGATAAAGAAGGTTATATTTTCAGATTTGGGAATAATAAAAGTCTTCTTTATTTTGACTCTGTTTTGGTTGGAACCGGTACATTGACTGATTCTGATAACTTATATTTATTGCATGCGGTTGACAGAAATAGTGAATGTTATGCTAGCGAGTCCAAAGGGATTAAGCGTAAATTGCCAACGGAGAATTCATTCAGGCCATGGAACAGACGTTTAGGTCATATCTCTGCAAGGAAAATAGACCGACTTGTGTCAAAATGAATCCTCGAGGCATTCGATCACACAAACCAGTAGGTTTGTATTGAGTGCATAAAGGGCAAAACCACTAATAAGAGAAGGTTTGAGGCTGAGAGATGTACGGAAACTCTAGGATTGATACATACTGATAACTGTGGTCCATTCCCTATGGCATCCTGGAATGGTCAAAGGTATTTTATCATGTTTATAGATTACTTCTCTCGTTACTGTTATTTATACCTTTTAAAGGAAAAGTCCGAGGCATAAGACGCTTTCAAGTATTTTAAAGCTGAAGATGAAAATCAACTCAGAAAGACTATCAAGGCTGTCAGATCAGATCGTGGTGGTGAATACTATGGTCGATATGATGGATTAGGTGAAAGCATCCTGGTACATTTGCTCAATTCCTCGATGAGTGTGGGATAGTTCCACGGTACACCATGCCGGGGTCTCTGAACATGAACGGTGTAGGTGAAAGGAGGAACCATACCCTTAAGGATATGGTGAGGAGTATGATTGCCCATACCACTTTACCTACATCACTCTGGAGAGATGCCTTGAAAACTACAGTTGATATTCTCAATAGGGTACCAACTAAAGCACCTGACAAAACCCCATATGAATTATGGACTGGAAGAAAGCCTGTCTTAAAGCATTTAAAGGTTTGGGGATGTCCAGCTGAGGCAAGGCCTTATAGGCTCGATGAGAAAAAATTGGACTTAAGGACTGTTAGTTGTTATTTTGTTGGATATTCGGAGAGGTCACGGGGGTATAAGTTTTACAACCCTACAACCCGTACATTTTTTTGAGACGGAAAATGCCCGGTTCCTCGAGAATGTTGAGTTTGGTGGGAAAGTTAGATGATAAAATGTCGTTTTCGAAGAGGATTCAGGTATACCTCTTCATACAGAATCCCCGGTTGATTACTAATTGTTGATGGGTAAATTAGTAATTAACATAAATTAAATAATTGGGATGTGGTCCATGGTGGAAGTTGCTTATTTCATAAAGGGTTTTTCTATTTTCCTTGGAACACACACAAAAACCTAAAGTTAAAAATAGAGAACTGAGGTTCCCCATCTGACCCTGAAGCAATGATCCACCAGAAGACCTTCGTTCCTGGATTTCAATAAGAATATGGCATCATCATCAGGTACGTTTCTGCTTTCCGTTTAATTCATGCAATAGTCAGAAATGATTTCGGTCCTATGTTGTTGTTCATACGGTTTAGAACAACATTAATCCCTTTCAGATTCTATCAATATAAACATATATGTAGATATAAACATATACATATATACTTAAATAAATAAATAAATAAATTGATGTGTGTGTGTGTGTAGAGACATATAAATACACACGCACACATATACACACAATTAAACACAGACAAAGACACAGACATATACATACAGACATAAACATATACATATAAACACACACACACACACATATGTGTCTATGTGTGTGTAGATATATAGATAGAGAGATATATATGTGTGTGTGTGTGTGTGTGTGTGTGTGTGTGTTTGTTGATTTAAATATATATCGATGTATACTTATATATGTATATATATATTTTAGAGATAATTATGTTTTGGTGTCCTCACAGAAAAATAATTCTAAAAAAACTAAATATTTAATATTAAAAAAAAGTGCATCAAACTCTTAGATAATATATTAATGCAATCAAATTTAATAAACTCAAAATAATTCAATCTTAATCCAAGACACTTAATTAAATAATTTTTAATAAATTTTTATTCAACTTGCCCCTCGTTCCTCGTCGAGCTCAGAGAGCTCGACTAGTTTGACCATGACCTCCATGTCGCTCCTCATCGAGCTCCATGTAGTTAGACAAGAGACGGGGGATAGGAAAAGGGCAATATGAGAGGTGTGAGGGGTGAGAGTTAAGATAGAGGTGTCAAACGGATTGGGCAGTCTGGGCCTGGGCCGATTTGGAACCGTGTCGGACCAGGCAAGGCCCCAGTGCCTGGCTCGTCCGCATAGTAAAATGGCCCGGAGACCTAGTTGGAAAATTTTTTAAAATTCAACTAGAAAAACTGGATACGACCTGGCCCGACCCGGCAAGCCCAGCCACAAATTTAGTACGAGTCAAGCTGTCGGACCATGCTGGGCTGGTGGTTCTCAAGTCATGAGTGCTGGGCACGACACATTGGCCTAATTGAGCCACTAAAAAATAGGCCAGCCCAATTCTCTTGACACTTCAAAGTTGAGAGTATTTTTGGATTAATATAGTCAAGTGTAATAAATATCAGTTAGTTAAGAATTTGATATATATTTTTTATAAATAAATATTAAATTCAATTTTTTCAATTATTTTTTTAGTAGTTTACCAAAACATAATTATATATATATTTTTTAATTTACATATAACCATTTCAATTTGCCATTTTGCCAGTCACGCAACAACACAATAATTTTACTATTTCCAATATTAATTTATCAAATAATAAAATTTTATTTCTTTATTTAATTTTAAAGGACAAAATTAATTATTTTATAATATGGTTCATACTTTTTTAAATTATAAAAAATTTGAGAGACCAAAAGTCCAAAACACAAATTTTGTTATTGATTGCAACATCACCAAGAAACACGCAAGTCGCAAACCATAAAGGCAACATAAAAAAATTATAAGTAGATTCAATTTTCATGGAACAGCGTTGGATCCGGACAGAGCCATGGAGGGGCATGCACGCGGCACGCTCTCCTGGCCCCGAAAGAACATATGAAAGGAAGGCGGCGGGATCCCTTCCATCCCGATTCCCGTCCAACCCCTCCCTGAATCCTGCACGTGATGTCCATCCTTCACTTCGAACACTCGGAGGTCGCGTGATGCTCCTCCCTGCGACGGGCTCGGAGATGGCGCGGTGGCAGTTGAGCGACAGCAAGGCGAGGTGGCATTTGAGTCAGAACAAGGCGCTGTTGTTTTCCGCAGCTCTTTTTACATCTCTGGTAATCGGCTTCCATCTGCGTCCCTACTTCCCATCCGCCACTAAATTTGTTGCTTCGGTTCAATCGGTAGTAGTTTTCGATAATCGCGACGATTCCTGCATCAACATGATCAACGAAGTTGTTTGGGAAGTTAAACCCAGGCGTCGGCGTGGCAATATTGTTCTCGATCAACCATCGAGGAGCAGCGGTGACGCACGTGACAATGACGAGTACGACATTATCTGGAACTGGTCGAGGGTGGGGAGGGCAATGGACTGCGGGTTCCAGAAAATGTGCAGGGCTGATGCGTCGAGACTGCTCCAGGGATCGTGGGTCGTCGTGGCGGGGGATTCGCAGGCAAGGTTGACGACGCAATCATTGCTGAGCTTGGTCGTGGAATCGAAGCAGATGGAGTCGATAAGAGGAGACCTGTTCAAGCGGCACGGCGACTATCACGTCGCCGTGAGAGAGATAGGCATGAAACTGGATTTCATCTGGGCTCCTTATGCGACGGATCTCATGAAAATGGCGAATCAATTTTATCGAAGCGGGAATCAGCCCGACGTCGTGGTGATGGGCGCTGGCCTCTGGCACATGCTTCACGTCACCAACGCAACTGATTACGGCGCTGCCCTGCGGTCTCTGAGGAGATCAATCGTGTCGCTGCTGCTGCTGCTTTCTCCGAGACCAGTCGCCGGCGGATCGGCCGCCGCCCCTCCAGCAGTCAAACCCCCGACTCTGTTCTGGCACGGCATGCCGCTGCTGATAAACGGGATGCTGAACACGAGGGAGAAGAGGTTGAAGATGAGCGATGAGACGTGGCACGATTATGACCGAGAGTTGCAGGGCAGCAGGCTGCTGCGCAGCCACGGCGGCCCCTTCTTGCTGCTCGACATTCAATCGCTGAGCTGGAATTGCGGGCCTCGATGCACGACCGACGGAATGCACTACGACGGAGCCATTCATGATGCAGCGGCGCACATTCTGCTGAACGCACTGCTCCTCGAATCTCGTCAAAAGCTCTGAGCCATCAAATATCCACACAAATTTCAAGCACGTGTTTCTCGTCTTCTTCTTCGTTATTTATTTATCGAGCATAAACGAATCACACTGCGCACGCATGTAGTTGACCCGTAGCCCATGGTCGGATCCCCATGGAGAGGGTGGAGTGACATCTCCATGAATGATATGTACTGGGAGCAGCGCGTTGGGCAATTAATCCGTCATTAATTGCTGCAGCTCGTCTTGCCTAACTTCAAATAATCACGGCCAAACAGCGAACGAATCGCTTATTTTTCTAAGATCGGTGATCAGACATCGCCATGTCATTCATCGTCGGGAAGATGAAGAAGGCTGCGATGAAATTGCAGGGGAGCGAGAAGAAGCACACCGCCGGACCCGAACCCGAACCCGAACCTGGGGCTTTCCAATTGCTCCCCATCGGGCTGGGGGAGACGACTAATTCAGAGAACCCTAGCTTTGGGAGAGACACCAGAAATTTTTCTTCGCCATGGCTTGGAAATTCAAACAGAAGGGCGACAGCAGAGTAAATTATGCGAACCAAACCCCAACCAACTCATGACTCATGAGCGCTCAAAATTTTCAGCTGCATTTATAACAAAAAATCATCTTCTTCATCAAATCGTTTTTCATTCTGAAATCTGGTTCGTATTTACTGTGTGTGAACAGGGCTGCCAGCTCTACAGGACTTCGTTTCTCGCCGTCCGAGCCAACCAAGCGAAACTAAGAGCAAATCCAACGACAGTTGCCAAAAAGGGAGTTCTAAATATCATTTTGCAAATTAAATAATATTTTAGACCCCCTAAAACAATAATTTTACTCCAACGATAGATACTAAAATGAGGTGATATTTTAATAATTAAATATTTTTTTATTCAAAAATTATTTTTTCAACACCTTAAGAGAATCATAGGAGATGCATAGTAGCCATAACTGCTATTTTGTATCCTCTCTTTTCTCTCTCCAAAGTTACCAAATATGACACCTCTATACCATGGATGGCATTTTGCAACCCCATATGTCACCCACGTTGAAGCTACAAAAATTATGATTTGGGTGTCATTTTGACAGTTACGGGAATGGTACCCTTGATGGCAACTCCCATTAGAGTTGCTCTAAGAAATGGTAGGCCTCCCCCAAATGTCCAACAAGGATTTTATGAAGAAAATCCCGAGTTTCGATCTGTCGGCTCCATGCCCGAAGCGAACTTAAACTTTTCTTCGTTGGCAATTATGCAGGTGGAGACGACTACGCAGTTGATTTGGAGTATCATCGGACTAAATGATGAAAATTTTGAACTAGGTAACCACACATACTAATTAGGTCTTCCTGTACCTCTCATCATGTGTGTCTTCTGCAAAGGATCTGTACAAGCATAAACCCTAATCAGGGCAGTTTGGCTGTTATTGAAGAAATGTTTCTGTGTATGCTACAACAAAGCCTCGCTGGGAGAATTTTTTTTTTTTTTTTAAGTTTCTACAATTTAAATTGCTTGCCTTCGTAGGTCTTCCTGAAACTCCAATCTGCAGGAGCAACATTGTAGGAGACGACGGCGTGTTCATCACTGGTAGCGACCTCAAACGAGAGGGGCTGGTTTATTAAATTAGCGCTGACATGCCAGTTTTGGCCCCAATTCCGCCCCATTGTAAGCCAACCTGTTTTTGAACCCTTGATCTTCACTGCAGCCACCTCTCCGGATCCGGCAACATTGCTGATCAGGACTGATAGAAAGGAACCAACCCCATGGATTGTAAATCGAATTCTTCCAGCCTTTCTGCATTCCACCCTTCTCCCCAAAAAAAACCAGACATCAAGATAAAGCATCGTGATGAGTAGAAAATATGTATGATATAAAAAATAAAATATTAACGATATGTATAGCAAACTGTGTGTTCTGTATCCACTCAAGATAAAAAATCAATTTTTTTGATTTTTTATTCCTCCATAGACTAGAACATAATTAGTGTACAAAGATATCACTTAGAAAAATTAATATCTCAATAATCTTACTTCTAAAAATCATAAAAATCATGCCGATTGAGCCTCAAAATCAAGACCTAATATCTTGGAATGAAGGGATTTCTTGCCATCATATCAAAGCATGATCTCTAACACTACATGTAATACAATAACTTGACAAAATAGAAAAATATTTCTATCTAAAGAAGAAAGTCGTGTGGTATTTTTTTGAGTATGAAAAACAATATGTTCTTGGGTCCCTACGAACTGAGTAATAAGATCACATAAAGTGTAACACATAGACTAAGATGATGTTTGATAACGCACTTAAAAAATTCAGCTGACATAAAATTAAAATTTTTAATAATTTAAAATTTTAAGTACGTTTGATAAAAAAAAATGTTTGGAGCTGATTGATTAAAATTATAAGTAAAATTTTATTAAAAATTTTAAGTTGGTCAATACTTACTTAATGCTGAAGGTTAAATTTTCAACGAATTTTTTAAGTTACTATTTTATCTATTATTTTTATTTTCTTTTCGTTTTCTTATTCACGCTACAGTTAAGTTTGTAAATCTATCTTCTCCAACTTATTTTTTCACCACCAGAAATCCTGACCTTAACTAACTTGTCATTATTAATTTAAGAGAGGATAAAAAATTAACTAATTGTTCATTAATTTTTATTTTTATATTAAAAATTTGTAAAGTTATAAAGAGTTTAGATTTAATTGGTTATTTTTTAAATATTTTTAATTTTTTTTTATATTTATGATTTATTTATGGATATGTTTTTTAGTGATTTTATTTTTTATAACAATTAATAATTATCGTAAGAAATATTTATTAGAAATTTTATTTATGTTGGATAATATGTAATACAATGATAATAATGATAAATATGTAAATTATATCATTTTCAGTATTCAATATTTAAAGTTATCAAACAAAATTAATATTTTCAGCATTTAATTTTCAGTCATTTATCAAATAATTTTTCAATACAAAATAAACACTTAATTTTTCAATATTTATTTGTCAGCACTCAATTTTTTCAATTCTATTTAAATGGCCCTAAGCATCACAAATTTTTCAACCGCGATGTAAATTTGCATCTTAATCTTACCTTTTATGTCAATTATTCATGATAATTAATTTATGTCAAAAAAATAAAATTAAAAATGTCGCCATTCAAATATTGTGGTGATAAATTATTTCTCCTACTTTGACAAGTCTGCAAAAGTTTAAAAATTCATAAATAGAATAATTGTTGGCAACCCAATTAATCATAGTTAGCTTATAGTATTCCAAATATCTTTATCACAAATATTCAAATTTTACTTTCTTGCAAACCTTGATCCATGTAAGACGACACTTTTATTACAAAATTTTATAAATTCAAAATCTATAACATTATGTGTGGCTCATGATTTAGCTACATCATCAATGATATAATTTAAATTAGGAATAATTTAGTTAGCTAACCTAGTGAGCATGGTCTTCTCGATCCTAGTAAATAATTGATTGTACAAAATTTTTGAACATTTGTGTGCGAAGTGAATTTGGTGATAATTTGTTATTATTTTGTTAAATATTTAATTATCTTAAAAATATGTTTATATAAATCACCAATCAACTTTGCAATAAGCATCAATTCTAACTAGAAGAATGTGCAATAAAAACTACATTTTTAAAAAAAATACACCGCACGCATGCACAAATTAAATTAAAACAAAATTTAGATAATTAACGAAATGATAAGATTTTTCTTGATGATATAAATAATTCATTCAGAAAAAACCCAACTGATAAATATTTTTATTTATTTTATCAGATTATTTATTAATTTAGTGATGCATTTAATTAACTCACCAATCAACAATGCATCGTGATGTATTTCTAATTTTTTATTTAAAAAAAATCAAATATTTTGCTACTAGCAAAGGCAAGTAGTACTAAATCTGTCACATCTCACATTAGTAATTTTGATTATTCATTTGTATTTTTCTTTCATTCTATTAAAATTATATGAAAAATATGGTTTTCCTTATTCAAGATTTCATATATGTATCTCATTAGAATTTTGTTTTGATCGTCAATATAACAAAAATATATATATCAAATTGCTATAGCTCTCATTGCTCGATATATCTGATGTAAATATAAAGAAAATTTGTATTTTGGTATACAAGACACAAAATAATTGAAAAAAATACTATTTAAAAAAATAAAAAAAAATACAAAACACAAAATAATTATGTTTTGGTACACTACAAATCTAAAATCCAATCTTGTCTCGATTGACAGATCGAATATATATATATATAAACATGTTTGTGTGTGTGTGTGTGTGTGTGTGTGTGTAAATATATTTAAATATATGAACTCATACACAGTTTTCTAAAATTTAAAAAAATATATAAAACCAACTATGATAATTTTTAAAAAAAAGGGTTTCATCCAATTTTACATGTATCAATACTAAATTTTTAAAAATAAAAAAAAATTTAGAATCTTATATGCAATAGATTAAGTGCTAAAAAAACTAGATTATATAATTATTATTATCTTATGCAAAATAATATTATTTATATTTTAACTTTTTACAAATTAATCACAATAAAATTATAATATTAATACTTACATGACTTAACATATTACGAGTAAAATCAAAAATAAAGAAGAAAACATAATCAATACAATATAATAAATTATATTTTCCTGACATGCAATTCTAATAAAAATGATTAACTAACAAGAAAAATTAAAAATGAAGAACCAAATTCACATGAAAATAACAGTCACAATTACCAGAGCGGACAAAATTATATTAATATTATAGTTAATGAAAAATTGAGCATTATGCCCATGATTATGTTTTTTCTTATATTGATAAATGAGGAAACCAAAATGAATTATACATAGAATTAATAATATATTTTATTATTAATGATGGAATAGATGATTTTATATTTCATTAAGTTAATTTTTATTTTATTTTTTATATTTTATTGTTCTTTTCTATAATTATGTAAATACATTTTTTTTAATATTTCAATACTATTCCATGCGAAGAAAATTAAACCATAAAAAAAATTATTAAATCCTAATAGAAAACTCAATTAAAAAATTCTCATGAATTAGAACATATCATCCCCTATAAATAAGGAAAGAAGACAACAACAACAAAATTTAAAATAAATTAAAAACTAAAAATTCCAACACTCCTCTAAAGATGGTGCGTCAAGATCCAAAACATGGAATTAAGAAAAAAAAAAAGTTTAGTCATCTTTAAGTTCTTAAAAAAGTCTACTTGTTCATATGTTATATTAACATAGGGTATAATAATAATCTTATCCTGAATTGTCACCCTGAAAAAAAAATAATTCACTTTATATGTTTTATACACTCGTGAAACAAGAAATTAGAGATTATATATTTACATGACTATTATAGGAAAGAATAATAAAAAAAAATACATATTTAATCTCCTCAAATATATGTAGTCTAAAATATCTCACAAGTGATCATCAACATTATTATAACTTATATATTTATATTAAATCAAAAAATAATTATTAATATCTTAATTATTGAATAAATAGGCTCTTCAAAAAAAAACAAAAACTTATAATTTACCTATTATCTGTGCAAATTGATATACAATTAAAATCTAAATTTTCAGCTAACTATAATATACATGATCGTTCAAAGAAATCTCAAATCCTAAAATTTTCTTTGTAAACATTCAAGCCAAAAAAATCACTCCAAATCAATAAAAATAAATAAATTCACATACAACTACGTATTCTTATATAATGAGCAAAATGAATTAAGAGATATCATGTGTCAAGTGCTTCGATCCATAAAATAAAAATTAAAAATTATAAACAAAATAAATTTTAATTATAACTCTCATTTTAATTGATATATAAAGATCCAAAAAAACCAGTATATGAGTTTAAGTACAAGTTGCATCAATAATCTCATTCTAAATTTTTTTTATTAGAAATAATCAGTGCACTTCAATATGCTTCCTTCACCTGTAAAATACTAGTATAAAAACTATATGTATCATTATTTGGATGTCATAATAAATAATAGTAATATATATATATATACACACACATATATATGTATATATGTATGTGTATATATATGTGTGTGTGTGTGTCCTATCTCCTAATGTAGGTGTCATAACCAAAATATTTCAATTGTAACCATAATCATCATCCTAAACTCTACATATGCACTAAATCTTCATATAACTAATTGATTCATATTTTTAAAAAAAGATAAAAAAATCATCAAGAGACATACAAAAAGACTTTAGTATACCTCCTCTTAGGGCAAGCTGATGCTCAACATGAATCTAAATGTCCCGGGTATATGCAAGTGCTCACAATCATTAAAATGTATCATAAACCAAATACTTCTTCACATATTTTAGTATGTGAAAAATTAAATCTTACTAAATATGCCGATGAAAATTTAACAAATAATTACTAATAATGATCGCATAAAATATATCTAATTTGATTATAATTAGTCTTTCTTAATTACTGATAATTAAGACATGACAAATAATTACTTATAATTATGATCACAAATAATTATTTAATTATTATTAAATAATTAATCTTTTATATAATTCTCTTAAAATTAATAAATTCAACACAACAAGTGATAATTGACAAAAAAATTAATATATAAGCCAATCAAAATATCTACTAGAATATTATCCAATGAACAAACGTTGATGAGTATATCAATATATAATATATGTATACAATAAGCAAAATAATTCTACTATCATAACTACATTGAAACCACAATGAGAAATCCATAACAAACATACAAATTAAACATGATGACTGCTCATAGAAAATTAGTAAATCAAACTTTTGGTGACAACATCAGACTATATAATATTTTCTACAATGTATAAATTATATTTGATTATACTACTCATAATACATATAACTTTTTCATATACATGTCATCCTCATAATTATTATCAAAAAAAAAAAAACATTTTTAACGTCTTACAAGTAAAGATAAATGAATATACACTCAGGATCAATTCTTCTAGAATATACATAATTATTTCAAATATACACATATATATGTATGTATATGTATATATGTATGTATGTGAGTGTGTGAGTGTGTGATTTGAGACAACACACAAATTGAATGCCTCCAAGCAATAAAAAAATAAAACTATTAAAAAACTATAAATAGATTAAAACTAATTAATAATAAAAAATAAAAAAAATTTGAATTAAGTTGCTTGAAAATATAATTCATTGAAAATAGATCAACAATGCAAAGTGCTCACTCAACTAGTTTTTGAGCAATAGGTGATCACCCATGCAGCATATTTTAAATATATTAAACAATAATATTCATTAATTTGTAATCATTTGATGAAAATTGAAATCTTCTTGTATGATACACCCTTATGCAATATATAAAATATTAGATTATTTCAATAATTAAGAAACTATATTTTAGGTCTATCATTAATATATAAGATCTCACCTATATTTAAATTCTCAGACACTTGCTAGATTTGCCGATAACATTTTTAGAAGATGAAAATAATAACCAAAATATTTGTTTCATCATTTCATTAGGGCAAGGTGGAGGTGGCTCAAATATTTGTATCCTTGTTTTTTCACACAAACACAATAATATATAATTTAATATTTATATTTGTATGTCTCCAAAATTTATCTGCTATCAACGATATGTTGACAAAATTGAATAAAATTATTCATTTTTAAAAACTAGGTTTAGTATATTCAAGAACAAAGAAAAATATATCTATAATACAAATTAAGTTGGCAAAATAATTAACAGCTCGAGTAAGTTATTATATAATTATTATATCTTTTAACCATATCAATAAGTTACGATTAGGAAGAAATATTAAAATTGTGTTTCCAAATAAAAAATTAAGATTTCCCAAATTTAAAACCCTAATATAAAAAAAGTCTCGTAATTAGAATTCTTTAAAATCTAATATGAATTATACTCGTCCAAAATAAAATCTTTGAGAGCTCAAATTACTACTGTCAAATGACTCAAATCAGAAATTAAAGTTTCCTAATTTTGAAACCCTGATTTAGAAAACAATCCCAAAATTAGGAATCATCAAAATTAATATATGAATTATATTTTTTCAAATTTAGGTCTCTGAAAGTCAAATTAGTGATATCAAATTAAAAATCATAACTTTTTTGAATTTCTAAAAATATTTCTCTAAATTGAGGTGCCAAATCAACAAATTTTTAGTTGCCCAGTATAATAATAGAAAAATGGTACTCATGCTAGCTAGGTAGGGAGGCTTTTCTTGAATTTTTTATTGTTAGGACCATAGTTAAGATTTCTAGCAAAAACATTACTATAGTCACCACAAGCACCATCAGGCACCAACACACATCGATATGCACATCATTGAAATATGTAAACTTGTGCACACATGTACACACCACCGTGCAAACACCACCATGCATCTCTACCCTACTCAGGTGCACCGCTTCAAGCTTGCAAACACCACTAAGCACACATCTACATAACTTTTTATTTTTATTTTTTTTTCAGCTTGTGCAAGTGCATTGTATTGGTATTGTGCAACTTGAAGTTTTTTACAGTGGTACTTTTTTATAGTGCTAATTTTTTACAGTGCTAACAGCTACAAAAAAATAGTATGCGATACGATATTAGTTTTTAAAATTTTTTATTATAGTACTAATTTGAAATATTTGTTTCTTTTAATTTTATTTAAATAATATAAATAATTTAATAAAATACATAATAAATTTAACGATAAGAAATATGAAATTAGCTTGGACGTAGATAGCAAAGCAATGATTATCCTACCGAAAAGTTTGAGATACAATTTTTCCAACAGCCTTAATTCAAACTCATATACCACCTAAAAAATAGAAAACTATGCAAACATCAATAGCATTAAAATACTTTAATATAATAAAAATTAAAAATTTTTGGTATGTCAATAAAGAATCGTTATTATATATATATATATATATATATATATTATAAAAAGATATATAGATGTAGGAATACGTATCAGACTAGCAACAAAAGAGAAATGCTAATCAATATACAAAAAAAAAACATAATTTATTAAATTTGAGGCATTAGGCATGCCGATCAAGCTGAATCTAATTCAATTTCATTAGTCAATTTCATATACCGTAATAATATTAAGAGAAAATATATTAACAAATTGATTACCATCATGAAACTTTTAATTAAATTTTTAGATGATTCTGGGATATAGTGCAAGTGCATTGTATTAGTATAGTGTTACTCTAACATTTTTTATAGTGCGAAATTTTTACAATGCTAACATCTACACAAAAGCAATATGTAGTACAATACTAAATTTCCAATTTTTTTGTTATGGTGCTAATTTGAATTTTTTTTTCTTTTAATATTACATTTTATTTAAATAATATAAATAATTTAGAAAATCCTACATTGAAAATTTTACAATAATTAATATAAAATTAACGTAGATGTAAATAATAATAATAATCCAACCAAAAAATTCAAAATAAAAACTATATTTTCTCCAACGACTTCGACCCAAACTCATATACCACCTAAAAAATAATAAATTAAAAAAATATCAATATATATAGACACACTTTAAATAATACGAACTAAAAATTTTAAATATATCGATAAAAATTCAGCATAATATATACCTTGTAAAAAGATATATACATATAGGAATATATATATATGACTTAGCAACTAAAAAGATATGCTGATTAATTTATCAAAAAATATGATATTTTAATTTAAACATGCCGATCAAGCTGAATCTAATTCAACTTTGTTAGTCCACTTTATATGCTGTAATGATATTATGAGGGAATATATTGACAGATTAATTATCATCATTGATCTTCCATTTAAATTTTCAAATGATTCCAGAATAATCAATATTATGCATATGCATTCCTGCGTCATTTATGTCCATAACATCCAATATATAAATCATGTCTTAATAAATTATTCATATGAAGTAATACTATGATTTCATAAAATTAAAAATATAGTAAAATTATGTCCATAGCATCCAATATATAAATTATTCATAGCGATGCATCATTTATGTCTTTCCAATTACTATATAAACTCTAAATAAAAAATTAATAAAAAAATATTATGATTTCATAATATGCTTTATCCTCATAATAATCATGTCGTCTAAAATTATATGACACAAATTTTTAAGAAATATATCATTTAAAATAAAATATTTAATATAATATTCGATAATACTTCTAATAACAGAGTAGTTATTATTATGTTATTTGAACGATTAAAGATGAACCATTAGATAATATATTTCATATTAGATACATATATTACATGATTAACCTCATAATATACACAATAATAAAAATTATTTATTCAGTAATAAAAAAAATAAGAAATTCACTAAAATACTTTAAAAAATCTAATAGACAACATAAATTTAGCAACCTATATTTATGTGTGGGGCTTAAAAATTAAAAATTTTAAACAAATATAAAATATTATCAGAATTATATCTACCTGATATTAGAGTTTTGTGTTAGCTATTAATACTATCTGACTACGTTAATAATAAGAGTAACAAGCTTATTATTAATAATTCAGATTAGATATAAAAATTTTATTTATAAAATTCCTTTAAAAAAATTATGACATAATAAATATATGTTTGTCTATGTACATTCTCACTACTTGCATTATACTTAATTACATATATAATACTAATAATATATTTCGCAAGCCTATAAATCACCATACATTTAGTGTCATATTTATTAAGAAATAAATCAAATATTAAAAATACTAGTCTTCTATTCCATCTCTGTATTATTTGACCATTTGTATGAATCTTATAATTAAGATTGAATGGATAATAAATATATTGACATACATATCAATGTGTATGAATCATGTACATCAACCTAACAAGTTTATTCATTGAAAATTAATTAATTTATTTTTATATTATGAAACTAGATATGATAATTGTAGTCATGCTCTAAATACAGATATGAATACCATATTCAAAAATAATAACTTCTTTATTCGATTAGCCAAGGAGAAATAATAAGGTGACTCATTAAAAATGAGCGAACTATCTTGATACTTAGATATTAATTACTGCTTTATCCTATAACATGATGATGATAATAACTTAAATACTTTACGATAATAAAAATCATACAAATCAACCTATCTCATACAATCTAAGATGATACATAATTTACTAAACCCTTGAATATCTAAAATAATATTAGAATTTATTTTTTTTATTATAATCAATATAATTTCATATAGAAGATCAAAATTATAAGCAAATATCACAAACACTTACATCTATGAAAAACTTATATAATTTGAAAATGAGTATTCATAATAAATCATAAGAAATAATAATAAATGATAAAGAATGATGATTCATAGGATATTGAGATCAAAGATATTAAAGATACTAAAAACATCTTTAGAAGCAATCAAGATTACGATAATGATGGATATCTCCATCCACAATAATTCTTCATTCATTAATAATTCTTCATTCATATCATACTTATAGTATGTTACAATGTAATTATTTGTTTATTTTTATTATTTTATTTTTCATTTTAATTTATATATTTTTATGATTTTTCTATTAATAATTGATGAAAAATATATGATATATGTATTATATTGGATATTACATTGGATTTCACTTATATTTTTTCTTAATTTAAAACTTGATATTTTTTCTTTATTTAATTTACACATTAATTTTTTAAATTAAATAATTAAAAATTATATCAGATCTTACACTTAGGTAATCTTAGGTCTTGGGATTAGGATTATGACAAAAAATTACCATTCTGTGCTACCGACCCAGAATGATCCAGCATTAATCAGCAATGCTCACTCCAGGCAAGGCACCATCTGGCACATCCCTGCACTATGCAGTCGAAGTCGAAGTGTCGAACCATATCATACCAATAAGATACAACTCATTTAACACTTCTAATCTCCGAGCAACACAAATAATCACTCTTATTAATTTGTAATAAATTATACAAATTTTGGGATGCTAGACCAAGACGTGGAGTAGTCCTTTTAGAGCATCTTTAATAGATTCACTAAATGCCTCCGTTTAGGTATTTTAGCAAGAATTTCTTTAAAAATTAGTTCCAACATACTCGCTAATTGTATAGTTATTTTCAATTTCATTCGATTAACTTGTTAGATTAGCGATCCATCCTTCCTCGCCAGACATCATCACAGTTCACGTGGAAAGAAGAGTACTTCTTAAAATCAAGTAATTTTCATTTCTAGAATTTTTTTTGTTTAGCTATTCTGAAGGATTAAATTATTTGGTTTTTGACATTATTTCGGTACAAAACAAGTTATTTTGAGAAATATATTCTTTATTTTGGCATTGTTTCAATTGACATGCTTCACCTTCAATCGTAATTTTTTTTGTGATTGTTTGGTTTATGGCATCACAATTATCATTGCGAGAACTCATTTTTGTTGCATGATATATGAGTTTTCGTTCAACGAAAAATTGATTTCATTGCACGAATATAAGTTTTCATGCAACGGATATTGATATTTCTATTTCTGTTAAAATCAATAGATATTTATTTTCAAACTCAAATATTTTAACAAATTTTTTAAGCTTAAATGATTGATTTATATTGAAATTTTAAATAGTTAAAATCAACAGTGTATTTATTTTTTTGTGTGTTTGTGTGTGCTTGTTTGTGATTGTGTATGTGGGTGTGTGTGCTTGTGTGTATGTGTGTGTGTTGCTTATATAATACTTTACAAATCCAATGAATTGTATTTTAATCATGTGAGTGTTGTTTCGTTACACAAAATATTTTGAATTTATTTATATGATTATTATATATTTACATAAAATCAAAGATAGTAATAAGTTTAGGTATTATTTGAGAAGTTTATGTAAATATATTTAGTTTTTAGGATGTCATATCTATCATGATTTAGATGAATATAATTCAATATTTTTTGTTTTTATTTTATCGTGTTTCCTTATTTATTTTAATTTTGTATTTTTTTACATTATAATACTTAATCATTTATATTTGAATAGCATGAACTGTCCATGTTATGGATCCATTCCAGCATGATGCGCAATTCACCAATCTATTGAATGATGAAATATATTTAGATGATGATATTATATGTCAATCTTCTCCAATAATCTCTCAAGTAAAATCCACCACCAAAAAACTAAGAGGTAGTAATTTTATTTCAGAGAAAAATATTATAATTATCACGGCTTGACTTAGTATTAGTTTAAATGCTATGCAAAAAAATGAACAAAAATTTGAGACATTGACAAAAGATTTGTGAGTTCTTTCACCAATACAAGCCTAAGGGATGCCCAATTCACAGTCAAAATTCTTTGATAAATCATTAATCAATAATTCAACTAGCTACCAACAAATTTTGCGGGTACTTTGCACAGATAGAAAGACTGAATCAAAATAAATAAACATAGAACGACAATAATTGAGATATAATTATACTACACAATTATTATCTTTTTTATTTGACATGATAATAATTTTTTTCTTTTAAAATTTTTGAATTCGTGATGCCAAAAACATGTACAGAAAATTCTATATATCTTTTTTTTTCATTTGAACATTATTGGAATGAATTAAGATATCAACCAAAATAGATGGAGAAATTTCAAGCAAAGAAGAAAAAAATTGAACATAATGATACTCCTCGCAGTTCCTTGCCTTCTAGTTCTACATCAGACTCTATAAATTATGGAGATGAAGGTGGGTCATATAGATCATTAGACATATCATTGAGTAGGAAAGCTGAGAAAGCATGACTCCAAAAATATAAAAATAATGAAGCTGGAGGTGATGCTTAAAAAATTGAACTTGATAATCTTTTAATTGTGATGCAGGAAGAAAAAAAAATAGCGGATGAGAAAAAATTCACAATGATAAAAAAGTCCTATCTTCAATAATAACATCTACTACAAGAACAGCAACGCCTACCACAAAAGGAGCAACATTTACTATAAGAGGAATAACGTATACATCAATGCATAAATATTGTCAAATAGAAATATTGGGAAAAAAGATGTATTTTTTTTATAGACAAATTTATAAATATAAACTGAATTTTAATAATGGTACAAGTACTATAAAAATATTTGCTCAAGTAATGTCTAATAATTTTCAAGCATATTCCATTGATGCTCGACTAGATCTTCTTGGAGTTTGAAATAAATTTTTGTCTCTAATATAATGTTGAGTATTAATAAATTTAAATAATTGTGAACTTCATTCAGGCATGACTATGACAATGGAATGCTCATCCATTGTATTATAAGTAAAATCTAACTCATGAGCATTCCTCTCATCTTCGACAACCATGTTATGTAATATTATGCATACCTTCATAACATCCTTTATTGCCGATTCTTGAGATTTTACAAAATATATTTGCTTTTTACCTTTTGGACATTGAATTATTTTGATAAATATTACCCTTTTTGAATATACACCATCAGCAAGGTAATACCCTATTGTATAATTGTTTCCATTAACTAAGAAATTAGCTAAAGGAGTCTAACCTTCTGGAAGGAGATAAAAAATAAAAGAACATTCTAGTCGATATCATTATGAGATCCAGGTAACCCAAAAAAAAATATGTCAAATCCACAAATCATATGAAGCGACTATTTCCAAAATTATTGTGGTTCGTTATTATGACCAGAATAAATATATTTCCATGTTGTTGGACAATTCTTCCATTTCCAATGCATACAATTAATACTGTCCAACATCCCAGATAATCCACGATTAGTACCCATTAATAATAATCTAGCAATGTCATCATTACTTGGTGACATGTGATATTCATTGAAAAAAATTACTATTACCACTCGTACAAATCTTTTTAAACTTTCTATTACAGTGCTTTCACCAATCCTCACATAATCATCAATATAATATGTTGCAACTCCATAAACAAGTATCCTTATGATTACTATCATCATTTAAAGAAAAGACAAACCAGTAATTCCAGCAATATTATTTTTTTTAACAATATATTAATCATAATTTTTCATCATCAATAAAATACAAAAGAAAAGAGTTTGACTCATTCGAAACCTTCTTCAAAATAAATTTAAAGGATAGATAGCTGATCCAACAAAATAATCACGAAATAATTTTTCATACCATTGAACTTGATTACAAAAAATAACTAAATGACCATGAATAAAACCACAATGTATACTAGAGCTTTCCTCACTATTGAGTTCATTAATTTCAATAGTATAAATTATTATCATCTCCAATTCATCATCCGAGTCAGAATTATTAAGAATCATATTCATAAGATAATGCCGAGCCATAATATTAACATAATAAATAATGTAATGTCAATATATATATATATATTGAAGATGTATCACAATAAGAGCTAAAAGAAGATATTTATATATGTAAACAAAAAAATGGCCAATTTAAATATTTCAAAGCAAAAATAAAACCATTATAAAAATTAGTGTTTAAAATTTTAAATTGTAAAACTTGAATTTAATCAATATGGTTATAAATGGTATTATACATAGCATTTTAGATATTATTTTTGAAAGTTAGTTATAGTTACTTGAAGTTAATAGCTAAAATAGATATCATTACTAGAGTTAACATAAAAAAATAAGTAATTAAAATAGATAATATAATATTTTAATATTTTTTGAATATCTATTTTAGATAGTATTATTGGAGATGCTCTTATAACATTGACTCGCCGATCTTTATTACTAATCCACGTGGGACCCCAGAAAAAAAATCAAAAAAAGACTAACATATTCTACATTTCTACTGAATTTAAAACTCAAGGACTTTCAGATTCGAAAAATTATCAAAGCCCATATCAATTTCCACTCAAAATAACTCAAGAGTTATTTAAAAGACTTGTGGAATGCTCTCCACCCAACATTAAGCAATTATATACAGGCGTAGCAGACTCGAAACTTTGACAATCTTCCCCAACTCGAATCTCTGCCACAATTCGTCTACACCACTCCAAATTAAGAATATTTCGATTGCTAATGGATTGAACATGTACAGTGCATATAGCATTCGGGTCAATCATGCTCTATCAGTTACGCTGCTAAAAAATGTGCCAGACTGAACGTAATGTGCAGCTAAACGAATCACTTGTACCTACCTGCGGTATTGGGCAGGCATAATGCCAACCTCCCAGATGGCGATCTTCTCGAACGCTTCGATTGGAAGGACGAAGTGCTTGTTCGGGGGATTGCAGTAGCCGCCCCCAACAGCAGCCAATCCCCGATTGGGAGCGCAGAAATTGGTAGCCGTGACAGTGATCGAAGTTCCTGGAATACACCAGCGTGTTTCACCCGCGCACTTGATCTCAAAGCAGGCACCGCAGACCCGGCCTCGCTCAAACAGTGCCTCGCTCAGCCCAGCAGTGGCCAGACCGTATCCGAATTCAGACAAATCTCCGTAGCCGCATGCGCCTCCCCTCGAATCTTTAGGATCAGCATCCGCATAAAAAGTAGCCCGTGCGGATCTCCACTCGCGGGGTTGAGTCCAGCGCATGGAACGAGACGAAGACTGAGTGTCGGATACGACCCTAGGTGAGTGCCTCGAGGCAAACAACAATAGGATGACGATTAGTAGATATGGTCGGGCACGCAAAAACAGCAACGACATGTTATCGGATAACCATGACCAAAAACGACTAGTAATGAGTAGCGCTTTTTCAACCGGCGAGTTTCTGAATCATACTAGCGCATCAAACGACACCATGTCGGACTCCTGCATCTCGATTCTCAACGTCGGCACCGCTGGCCTGCCACCGACAGAATTGACGGTGAAGTGCATCAGATCTTCCCCCACGGCCCAGACCCCACCTAACAGATGCCCATGATTGTATGTAGGTTTCATGTCTTTTTTATGAGGTTAGATTTTTATTTTTATTTTTATTTTTATTTTTATTTTTATTTTTATTTTTATTTTTATTTTTATTTTTATTTTTATTTTTATTTTTATTTTTATTTTTATTTTTATTTTTATTTTTATTTTTATTTTTATTTTTATTTTTATTTTTATTTTTATTTTTATTTTTATTTTTATTTTTATTTTTATTTTTATTTTTATTTTTATTTTTATTTTTATTTTTATTTTTATTTTTATTTTTATTTTTATTTTTATTTTTATTTTATTTTTATTTTTATTTTTATTTTTATTTTTATTTTTATTTTTATTTTTATTTTTATTTTTATTTTTGTTTTTATTTTTGTTTTTATTTTTATTTTTATTTTTATTTTTATTTTTATTTTTATTTTTATTCAGTTTTATTTAATTTTTGATTCAATTTTTTTTAACCTGACATGGTTTTAACTCGGGATTATTAATTAAACTATAATTTTTCATTTTTTAAATTTCATTCATCTATTGTTTATATTTTTTTGGAGTTTAGTGATTTTGATTTCAATTACATAGTGTTTGTATCCGAATAATCTTAATATTAATAGTTTATATTTATATAATCATATGACATTATGTATAAATATCTATACTTTAATATATATAATGATTTATTTTTATTTAATGTTAATCTTAATTTATGTCTATAACAGTATATATAAACTTGTATACAATTATATAATCGAATGATATTATATATAAATGTCTATATATAATTTAATATATATAGACATTATATATTATAAACATATATTTTTATATATAAATATGTATACATAAATATAAATGTTTATAGATATCCATACAAAATTTACATTAAACTATCCATTTATATATTTTCTTATCTAACAATTATGTAATATTAAATGATTATATAATTTTGTAAATATTTATATTAAATATTATTTTTTATATAAATATATAATATTTATAATGTTTATATGAATGTGATATACATACTATATGTTATTTATAAAAGTGTTACGTATAAATATAATAATATTTAAGTAACACTTATAAAAATATTTTATTCACATATATTATATAGACACACGTGTTTAATTATATAATCATATGTTTTTTTATATAAAAGTATTTATAACTATATTTTAAATAAAGTTAACTACTTTTATAACAATATTTATAACACTATATAACTAATTTGTAACTATATAATAATGCATAGCTATATGTATGTATAATTCTATATAACTATATTTCTAAAAAAATATACTATATGTATACTAATATATAACTATATATAATTATATTTTACTATATGTATACCTATATTAATGTTAAATATAATTATATCTTTAACTACGTACATATTTATAACTATATGTGTATTATTATATATAAATATTTGTATAAATATGTAACACTCTGTATAATTAAATATAACTATATTTATAACTATTTATACATATATGATATATGTATCCATATAATTAAATTAAAATATTTGTTTATAACTTTGTATATATTCATGTATAACTACTTATCACTACTTGTATAAATATATCTATATATAACTATTTGTTTAATTATATATAACTATATATATTATGTACAATAATTTATAACTATAAATAATTATATATTACTATGTGTATAACTTTAAAAGTTGTATGCATAATTCTATTTTAATATTAAATTTACTGCTTATATATAATATATATTTGCATATGGTAGAATATAAAAAAGTATTTTACTATAAATATACCTAAACATAACTATATGTATAAATATATAAAATTAAATTAACAAATATATAAACCTACATGTATAAATATACGTATAACCATATGTGTAACTATATGTATAATCACATGTAACACTATTTATAATTACATGTATAATGACATACATCATTATGTTAAACTATATGTGTATACCTATATATACATATTTGTATAACTAAATAAATATCTATATAATTATATATAACTATATTTGTAACTGTATATACATCTACGTATTAATGTAATTAAATCAAAATACTTTTTTATAACATTGTTTATATTTATGTATAACCACTGATTACTACTCCTATGAATATATCTATATATTTTATTATATATAACAATTTATCACTATATATATTATTTGTAAAATAATATATAACTATAAATATTTGTATCTTATCGTGTATATAACTTTAAAAGTTGTATGCATAATTATATTTAAAATATTAAACTGACAGCTTATATTTAAACTATATCTGTATTTGATAGTATATAAAAAAGTATTTTACTTTATCTATACCTATACATACCTATATGTATAAATATATAAAATTAAATTAACAAATATATAAGCCTACATGTATAAATATACGTTTAACTATACGTGTGACTACATGTATAATCACATGTAACAATATTTATAATCACATGTATAACAACATGCAACATTATGTTAAACTATATGTGTATAACTATATATACATATTTGTATAACTAAATAAATATCTATATAATTATATATAACTATATCTGTAATTGTATATACATTTTTAGGACGATGAGAGAGGGCAAGGGACAATGAGAGAGGGCGAGGGATGATGGGAGAGGACGAGGGATGGTGGGAGAGGGTGATTGGAGATGAGAGAGGGTAAGGGCCGATGTGAGAGGGAGAAGGAGTTAATGAAAATTAATTAGTATGCATCAAACTTTAGTTTAGGAATATAATGAAGGGTAATTTAGGATAAAGATAATAGAGTGTCCTGAATTTCAATTTCTTAAGAGTTTGGTGATTTTATTTTAAATATTAAAAAATTAATTACTTTTTTTTTAATATTTCGGGGGAGAGTACACCAATAGAAGGTACTCCCTAAATGGGTATGCATTGTATAAATGCCATATATATAAAATAGAGTCTATTATATCGACAAAAAGGTCAAAATTACGTTTGAAACTTTGAGTTCTGAAAATAAATAAAAGGTTGCTCTTCGTTTGAAAATTGTCAAAAAAGGAAAAAAAATTACTAGGATCGGTGGGGAAAGTCGCTCAAAAAGAAAAAGAAGAAAATTTATTCATCTCATTCACACCGCAACGTTTGATTTTTATTCCATCAAGAAAAAAAAAAAAACTATCTCTCAGCTCACGACCTGTTCCAGGCGCGAATCGTAGGCGGGTCGAACAATATTAGGCGGGAATGCAAACTCCATGGAACCCGAATTACCCCCCGCTCTTGCTCTCTGGTAACAATCGGAAGCGTCGAATTCTTCAGAAATCGGCCCAGATCTCTTAACGCCTGGTAAGATTTATTAAGTTTCGTGTTGTCCCCAACGAACGGATTGCTTGGCTCTTAAGATTCCCGGTTTATTATCTCCACTGTGCTCCTAGGGCAAAATTAGCGTGGTCGATGTGAAACTTCCTGGCAGTGCAGTGCAGTGCAGTGCAGTGCAAACTTATAACAGATACCCCACCTTTCCACAATCGATCAGAGCAGCCCCCGGAGGGTTCTTTTGATATGTAGCGTAAGCACTGTTTTGACGAAGTTATGTCTTGCTTGACCTAGGAGATGTGGGCCGCCTGGTCAGGCGAGCCTCTCCACTTGACCACCACTCCGTGACTCACACCCACTATTTCAGCATCACACGTGCTGTTCTTGCAAGCCATTGAAATGTGCATTCGATACGTGTAATGCCTCCTTATTGTGGCTTTGAATTTATATTTCTCATCTCCAAGGTGCCATGCCATGAGTTCCTCGTCTCCTTCCTACTGGCTATTCATCAAGTAGTGTAGATGATGGTCATATTCAATCTTTGATGAGTAATTTTATGATGTGGCGTGCTTATGCATGGCAAGGGAAAACCATTTCTTTCTCCGCGTCTATGCTGTGAGATGGTGGTTAGTTCTTATCTAAGTGGTCATGGTTTGTGGGTTGTAAATTGAATTTAATACCGATGTCTGCTTGTTGCATGTGCATACTGTGCCGCCCATGACTTGTACCCAATGATAAAAATTTTCGACATATTCATAAATTCTAAATATCGATATACATATTAATATCAATGTATCTATTCTTGATTGGTGCTCATATATAAATACACATGACTTGCACATGACTAGGCAAGTCATGCGCAAGTCATGTGCAGGTCATGTGCAGGTCATGTGCATGTTATGTGCATGTTATGTGCAAGTTATGTGCAAGTTATGTGCAAGTCATGTGCAAGTCATGTGCAAGTCATGTGCAAGTCATGTGCAAGTCATGTGCAAGTCATGTGCAAGTCATGTGCAAGTCACGTGCAAGTCACGTGCAAGTCACGTGCAAGTCACGTGCAAGTCACGTGCAAGTCACGTGCAAGTCACGTGCAAGTCACGTGCAAGTCACGTGCAAGTCACGTGCAAGTCACGTGCAAGTCACGTGCAAGTCACGTGCAAGTCACGTGCAAGTCACGTGCAAGTCACGTGCAAGTCACGTGCAAGTCACGTGCAAGTCACGTGCAAGTCACGTGCAAGTCACGTGCAAGTCACGTGCAAGTCACGTGCAAGTCACGTGCAAGTCACGTGCAAGTCACGTGCAAGTCACGTGCAAGTCATGTGCTTGCTTTTATGGTGGCTCTTAACTAGCCTCCATGCACAAGCATTTACATGAGCATCTTGTATTATCATGTTCCTAACAATGTATTATATTCTAAACGTGTCATCTTGTATTATCATATTTTATGATATACTAAACGTGGTGCTCCATTTTTGTTATATTAGAGCTGATTTTTTTTATTTGATCTTGTTATTCTATCATTTTCTTTGCTCAATTAAGAGATATATATGCTATGTAGTTAATCTCTTGCTTAGGAAGGATACACATTGCATCGCACTGTATGGAATTTCTTTTTCTTGTCTAGAAGAGAGAAGCCATATTTTATGTTCGTAATTGGACAACCACATGTACCAAGAAAAGGTGTGAGCTTTATTTGCATAAAACCGATAAAGTATTAATTAGTGTTAATGTTTTTTTATTTTTTGAAATATAACTTATTTTTTAATGAGTTCTGAAATAATAAGGATCTATGAGATATGTTAAAATCTATAATTTTTTATTATTTTTCTATAATTCCACTTGGGCCTTCAATTAATTATGAGAGTTAGGGTCTATTTGTTTATTGGGCTGAACACTGAAAGTAATTTACTTTTAGTATTTAGCTGTTATTTTTTCAAAAAATTTATGATTTAGGCGGCATTTGTTATTAAGGTTTAATGCTGAAAACAAATTAGTTTCAGCGATAGATCTAAGCTTTTCAAGTCGAAATTGAATATATATATTTTTAAGCTTTTCACTTAAATTTATTATAATAATACTTAAAGCGTTATATAATAATTTTTTGTTGGCTTTTTCTGTTTGGAAAAAGTCATTCGAAAAACGATCGATCGAAAAATGTTCGATCTAGCATTTTACGAGTTATCGTTCGTAAATTTATTGTAGTTAAAATTTTTTAATATATCAGGCTGTTAAAATGTTAATTTGTGATATGTAAAAAATAAATAACTTAATTTTTAATAGAAATAAAATTTTTAAAAAAATAGACAACTTAATACTTAATGTTATTAAGTATTATTTAGTATTAAGCTTAAAAAAATTTTTATCAAGCATCAAGTAAAAAAAACAAATGCCCCTTTAATATTGAATTCTTTTTTAAAAAAAAAGTTCCGAATATATAAAGTTAAATCATTTAACCTTTTTTATTCAAAAAAAATTTATTTTCACTAAAAAAAAAAAAATTCATCATTATCTAATAAGAAAGAGAGCTAATAACACTTAATATAATGAATTATAATTGGGGATTTGGGACTAGACTACTTATCTTGATCTTACTCATTTATTTTTTTTAATTTCGCATTGTTACCATCATTTTACTTATTATCTAATGTTAAAAAATAAATAACTTAATACTTAATACTATTATCTACTAAGTTATTAAAAAAATATATATATTTTTAATTCTTTCTACTTTCAACAATTTCACTCAAAAATCAATATATATAAAACATTTAAAAAAATAAAAAAAATTAAAAAAATTAAAAAAATTAAAAAAATTAAAAAAAAATTTAAAAACAAACAAAATAAAAAAAACAATAAAAATAAATGAAAATAAATAAATACAGAAAAAAAAAACAAAAAATCAACAAAAAAAAAACAAAAAAAATTGATATTTTATATTTTGTCAGAATAGATAGAAGTAAATTATGTTTTACTATTTAGAAGATAAATAATCATGTTGTTGCTTTAGCACATATTCATTCGACCAATCAGTTAATTGATATATTCGTGATGTGGAAGAAATAGAAGTCTCATCATAATTTATTTATTCTAAGTTTGATATTGTGAATATTTACGCACCAGCTTGAGAGGAAGATGTTATGTTAAATGTTTTATTTTTTTATTTTTAAATTTTTTTTACTTTATATCATGGATGAGTGTGCCTAACATTTGAGATATCCCAATCAAGGAAGCTACTTTTTATTTTCAAGAATACCATCATGTTCACGTGTGGTGGGTACTTAAAAAAATGCTGCTCCTCGCCTTAATGCTCATGGCGAACTGCTTTTGTGCTGTGAAAGGGCTGGCGTTGGCGTTATCCTGGCAAAGATGCGCGGGGATTTTGAATCGGCTGGGAGGGACGAGGCAGGGTTGTCACTTTCATCCAAAGATGCGATAAGGGAGGATGCCGAACATGTCAGGCTTGTCTTGCCCAATGAAAAAAGTAAAGCTGATGGTGAGGTCCGACAGCCTCCAAGGACGATCGGGAGCAAGTCCATCCTTTGGTGGTGCAAACAAGCCTTTCTATTATCCATTATCTTCATAATGCTCTTGCTCTTGTTGAAATGGGGAGTACCGTTTCTGTTTGAGAAGGTATGTCTTTGCCATCTCATGAGCTTTTTTTTTTTTAATTTCTATATTACATATAATTTTTGGAAATACAGTGCCATTTTATGTAATTTTAAGGTATTAAAATTATGTCAAGCATAAATTTTTGACATTATTTATAAGTAATTTTCAAGTAGGTGACCTCTCTTAATAGGCTAATCAAAAAAAAAAAATTTTTTTTTTTCATATTTTCTCATTTTTCTTGATAAACAAAGCTTCTTTAATAGGGTTCATTAGGCTGGTTCGTGAAAATTGTTTTTTTTTTTTAAATTTTAATTTGTTTTTTCTATTATATTGATGAGAGCTCACCTTGTTTGTGAGATATCTTTATAGGATTTGGTCATTATATAAGTGTATAATTTGTATGTATTTGATGATTTAGGGTCTGCTTGATAAAATTTAAAAAAATTAAGTGCTGAAAAATTAAGGTTGAATTTTATAAGTGTTGAATTTGTATTAAAAAATTATTTGATAAATTTATGTTAATCTAATGTTGAATATAAATATATTATTTTATAACTATAATTCTGAATGCCGAAAATGATGTATTTTACTTATTTATTATTATTATTATTATTGCATTATATATTATTCAACATAAATTGAATTTTTTTTTTCACCATAATTATTAATTATAAAAAAAATATAATCCCTAAAAATATATACATAAATAAATTATAAATTCAAAATAGAATCCCTAAAAATTAATCATTAAAATTTAAATTATTTAATATTATCCAAATTTTTATTTTAAAAAAATAAAAATTAATGAATAACTTTTTGATTTACTATTTTATCACTCAAATTAATAATGAAATAGAATTAAGATTAGAGTTTGTGGTAGTGGAGAAAGGATGAGTAAAGAACAGATTTACAAACTGAATTGTAACATGAATGTGAAAATAAAAAATAAATAAAAAAATATATAAAATAATAATTTTCTTAAAAAAA
Organism: Sapria himalayana; assembly: GCA_029783825.1. Lineage (NCBI taxonomy): Eukaryota > Viridiplantae > Streptophyta > Magnoliopsida > Malpighiales > Rafflesiaceae > Sapria > Sapria himalayana. The sequence goes on from JAREIK010014862.1 coordinate 58,166, forward strand.
TTTTGTTGAAAATTTTTAGCATTCAATATTAAGTAAATTTCTATCTTATTAAGAACATAAAATTTATTCATCTTTAAAAGATATATTTATGTAACACACACATTCACACACACACACACACAAACACACACACACACATATGAATCATTACTTACGAACAATTCTGAAAATTCAATCATTCTGTCTAGATTTTGTTTCCAATTATGCAATGGGAGGCAACAGCGTTTGGTCGCCCCGTACTGGCTCTGGTGATCACAGTGTCCCTGGCTTCGTTTCCCGTGTTATTCATTCCTTCTGGTCCTTCAATGTGGTTGGCTGGGATGATTTTCGGATATGGCATCGGGTTCGCCATAATCATGGTCGGCACGACCATTGGGATGACGTTGCCGTACTTGATCGGGCGACTGTTCCGCGAACACATACACGTGAGAATGTTTGAGATGCTGCTTCTTTTTTTGCGATCCTTCTAGAATCTGGTGGCTCACAGCAGTTCTTATTGCTGACACGCCTGTCGCAACCATGCAGCAATGGCTAACGAGGTGGCCGCAGAAAGCAGCGATCATTAGGCTCGCAGGGGAGGGGAGCTGGCCCCATCAGTTTCAAGTCGTTGCCCTCTTCCGGATATCACCTTTTCCGTACACCATTTTTAATTATGCAGTGGTTGCCACGAGCGTGAAGTTCTCGCCATATCTATGTGGTTCAGTTGCTGGAATGGTTCCCGAAGCTTTCATCTACATCTACAGGCACGTGCTCTTTTTTTTTTTTAAAGGATTTTGATTCTGCCGTCTAAGTTTGTCTGCTATTTTTTTTTTTTTTTTGGTGCAGTGGCCGGCTGATCAGGACATTAGCTGATGTGAAGTACGGGAACTATCACATGAGCAGGGTGGAAATCATTTACAATGTCATATCCTTTATCATTGCAATTGGCACGACAGTTGCCTTTGCTGTGTACGCCCGAAGAACTCTGATGAAGCTTGAAGACGAAGAGACCATGGGCGCTGTAGCTGTTCAAAGCCATGGTTGCTACGAGATGGGGAAAGCTCCAGCATGAGGTGAGAGACGAGGTAAGCTTGTTAGCCGTGTGCTCTTGATTGAGACTTTGTAAAGAAGTTGTGCTGACCTAAACTAGCCTGCTCATGCTTATATTTGTAAAACCCTAGCCCTCCCTGTCGAACCAACCTGCTAGGAGATGTCTGCACTTGTGCTTAGCTGAGGTAGGTGATCACCCTTAGTGCTAAACATGGGTCGTGCCAGTGCCAACGGACATTTATTTCTAGTTATTGATTTTCTCCCTATGTTCACATTTTGCCTTTGAATTTTGTGCTATCTTTATTTTTTTTATTTGCCAGATTAAAAATATATGTTTCGGTTATTGTTCAGCTGGATAGTTTTAAAAAATAAATTATATAAATATTTTTCTGTGATATATCTTAATATAGAAATGTGTTTGTGATATATTCTATTGTAATTTTGATGTATATTATGATAATTTATTTTTGAATTAAATTATTTTAATATTGATTATGCATTATGGTATATTTATATTTATTTTTTTTATATGCAATGGATATGAATAAGTTAAAATAATACTTGATTATATATTGTAATCAATAATTTATTGTACCTTGAACAACTAAATTAAATTAAATTTAATATTATTCATATTTTGAAATGTAATTAAAAGTATGTTTTTAATATTTTGAATAGGGTAGAGATATATATTTAAATAAATTTTTTATTGTGTGTGTGTGTGTGTGTGTGTGTGTATAAACCTATAATTATAAATTTGTACAAACACACACACCTATATATAACCTATATAAACCTTCCCCCCCACACACACACACACACGTGTGTGTGTGTTTATATATAAACATATATATATATATATATATATATATATATATGTAGTATATATTTATATACTTACAAATTTGAATGTATTTACACACACACACACACACACACACCTATATATAACCTATATAAACTCATATACATATATATGTGTGTGTGTGTGTGCTTATATATAAATATATATATATATATGTAGTATATTTATACAAACATATATTTACACACACACATATACACACCTATATATAACCTATATAAACCCATATGTATATATATATGCATATATATATATATATGCATATATATGCTATATATGTTTATATATAAATGTTACATCAATACATTGCATATAGATGCATATATATTTACCAATACGCACGTATATATGCATATATACATGTATATTCATATATATATAGGATGCTAATGTCAGATGCTGAAATGAGATGTGAAGGATATTTTTGTCATAAAATACTGGATTAGAGTAGAGGGTAAATTTGAGTACATTTTTTTTACATTAAGTATATTTTATAAATATATTAAATATTGAGTATTAAAAATAATGAGTATTTAATAAATACTCATTATTTTTAATACTCAATATTTAATACATATATATGATAAATACTATTTATCATAGTATTCCAAAACACAAATTTTTATTATTTCTAAAATATAATATGCGTATTATACTAGAAAATAGTAATCCAATCGATAGAAACCCGCGGGGCTTGTTTTTATTGGTATCTGGCTTACGCCTTGGAATCCGAACCGCGGAGGAGACATTGCTTTCGATTCCTCTGCCGCTCTCGTCCTGTTGGATTGATGTTGATGCGCGGGAAGGAATCCAATCCGGGAAGGGCGCCACGCCACTGCTGGATTGTAATTTGCGAAACCGGAAGAACGGCCTTCTCTCCGTCGTAGCCCAAAAAAGGACCACCAACCATGTGGTAGGGAAAGGGTTGCGACTGTCAAAAGAAATGGGAGTGCTGTCGAACAAGATCAGGAGAGACGAGCTTAAGGCGGGAGACCACATTTATTCATGGAGGAACTGTTATCTATACGCCCACCATGGTCCGTCCTCTAATTCCCGTCTATCTTTCATGCTCGACTGCTTATATCCCGCTTGGATTAAAACGAGAGGCATAATTTCTCTTCTGCCATAACCATCGCTCTAGCTTGAAGACGGCTTTCCTCGCGTCAAAATCAGCCCAAGAGGCATAAACTAAAAACGATACTTAACACACAAAATCAGCCCAAGAAGATGAACATGAGTCCAACCAGGATTCTTAAATCCTAATGATTCTTCTTCTTCTTCTTCGTGAATGATTTCGTGAGGATTTCAGCTGCTTGATCTTATGTGTTGCAATAGACTAATGCAACTTTCAGGCTTTTAATTCCTTCCTTTTTGGTATGATATCATTTGTTAGAGCAACTCCAACGGGAGGTGTCATCCCCATAACTGTCAAAATGACACCCAAATCATAAATTCTGTTGCTCCAACTTCAAGATATAGAGGTGCCATGTTTGGCAACCTTGGAGAGAGAAAAGAGAGGATGCAAAATAGCAATTATGACTACTGTGCATCTCACAATGACTCTCTCAATGAGTTGATCTTATTTTGGCACATACCAATGGAGTAAAATTATTGTTTAGGGGTGCCAAAATACTGTTCAAGTTTGCAAAATGACATTTAGCACTCTTTTTTTTGGCAACTTCCGTCTAAGTTGCTCTTATTGCCACATGAGATGGATATGAGGGCAACTCTAATGGGATATGCCAAAAAATGAGTATCAAATGTCATTTTGCAAACTTGAATATTGTTTTTGGCACCCCTAAATAAATTTTTACTCCAATGGTAAGTGTCAAAATAAGGTGCTATTTTAATAATTAAATATTTTTTTAATTAAATTTTTTTTTTCAACCTATGAGAAAGATTATTCGAGATGCATAGGAGTCATAACTGCTATTTTGTATCATCTCTTTTCTCTCTCCAAGGTTGCCAAATATGGCATCCCAAAATCTTTGATGGCATTTTGACACATCTTATACCAACTCCATTGGAGTAAGATTTTTTATTGTTCGAGTGTCATTTTAACGGTTATGGAGATGACACCCCTTATAACAATTCTCATTGGAGTTGCCCTTATAATTCATTCCTTTTTGGAATAATATCCTTTGTTATTGCCACAGGAGATGGATATGAGAGCAACTTCAATGGGAGTTGCCAAAAAAGGGATGCCAAATGTTATTTTGCAAACTTGAACAGTATTTTTGGTACCTCTAAATAGATTTTTATTCTAATGGTAGGTACCAAAAATAAGGTATTATTTTAATAATTAAATATTTTTTTAATTAAAGTTTTTTTTTCAACACATGAGAATGAGAGATTCTTTGAGATGCACAGTAATCATAATTGTTATTTTGCATCCTCTCTTTCCTGTCTTCAATGTTGCCAAAATGGCACCCTAAAATCTTTGATAGTATTTTGTCGCCTCTTATACCAACTCCATTGGAGTAAGATTTTTTTATTGCTTGGGTGCCATTTTAGCGGTTATGGATATGACACCCCTTATGGCAACTCCCATTGGAGTTGCTATGACTTTACCAAAAAGAGTTAGAGTTCATTTAATTTATCTTAAACCACATCCTGCTCCTCAAAATTATGTTTTTAATAGATCTTTTCAAACATTATGTTCTTAAGCTTAACTGATATAGAAGGAGAAGATGGGGAATGAGATTCAAAAGTAGTGGATGATGAATCAAGCCTGGGAGTTTATTTTCTAATCTCATGGGTCTATCAAACCCTGGGTTTGATTCATCTGGCTCATTTTTCAATTTTGTTTATGTTCTTCAATTTAGTGAGAGTTTTTGGTGGCTCATTTAACTCTTTTCAGTCATCATCTTCGTTAAATAATATATTTCTACTAATTTTTATGAGAAGATATTTATAATAATATTTATAATTTTTTTAGTTGGGATGTAGTAATTATTGAGAAGATATTTATAATAATATTTATATATTTTTTGATAATAAACTTATTTCTTAGAAAAATAAGTACGTTATTATTTTTAGAACTAGGCTAGGGCTTTGATTATGAATTTAAAATTTGATGATATTTTATTGTAATAGTCAGATAATCTTTCACATTGTTACAAGCAGATGAAATATGTTGAGATTAATTATTATGTTATGAAGAAGAAGATCAAAGATAGTCTTATAGTCACTGTTGATATGTCCTGTGTTGCACGGATACGGCTAGGGAGTGCCGTGTCCACGTGTCGAACACGTGGACACGGCGACACGGGTCGTACACGCGTCCGATACGTGTCCGACCTGCCACGTGGCGTATCGGACACAAATCCATATGCGATACGCCACGTGGCGTATCGGATACGCATCGGAGACGCATCCGACGAGTTTTTCGGAAACAATCGTTTTCGAAAAACTCCAGACGCGTCGTTTACCTACCGACGCGTCGTTAGAGGGTTTCGGAAAGGGGTTTCGGGAGTGATTTTCGGGAGGGGGGTGGAGGGGGGTTTCGGGAGGGATTTTCGGGAGGGGGGAAAAAGGTTCTGGACGGGGGAGGGGGTAGGGGAGAGAGGGTGTTAGAGGTTTAAATTTTTTTTAAATTAATTTAAAAAACAGAATTTTAAATTATTTTAAAATACTGTATCTTATATTATTTTAAAATACTGTATTTTAAATTATTTTAAAATACTGTATTTTAAATTATTTTAAAATACTATATTTAAAATATATGTTAGAGAGAGTTAGAAGCTGTAACGGGAGGGGGCAGGGTCGTAGGGGTTAGAGGGCTTAAATATATATTTTTTATATTTTAATTATTATTGTTTGTTTAATATATATACAAAATATAATAAACAAATAATTTATTTTAATTTTATTTAAGCCCTCTAAATTTCTATTTATTAAAATATCTTAATATTTTTTTTATTTATCTAAATTTATGTTAATGGATAATATTTATATTTAATTTTTTTTTCATGCCGTGTCCTAGCCGTATCTGTATCCTAGTTTTTTAAAATTTATCGTGTCTCCGTATCCTGCCGTGTCGTATCCCCGTGTCCGTATCCGTGTCCGTGCAACATAGGATATGTCTACTAGTGAGCAAATTGTAAATATATATATATATATGAAGGTGCTCAAATGATTTTATGTTTTTTTTTTATTTTTTTTTAAATTATATTTTTGTAACATGTACGTGTCAATTTGAAAGGAGATATTGAGGTCTAATTTAGTATGTAAATATATTTATTTATTTTTTTTTTATTTTCTTACTATATTATATGGGAGCACTTGACATGTGAGGTGCTCTAATCATATGGGCATATTTATTTATTTTTTAGTTTTTGGAAAGCAATGAGAATTATTTTTCCTTTTTTTTTAATTATCCTCGATTTAAGGTATGAAACCCTAATTTATCAACTGAAACACTTGGAAAATATTATCTTTCACATTATTGTTTGAATAGGCTTGGTTATTCAAACATATGTGGGTTAGGCTTGGATTGGCTAGGCTAGGCTAGGCTAGGCTAGGCTAGGCTAGGCTAGGCTAGGCTAGGCTAGCTTGGGTCAGGCCAGACTAGATTGATTTGTTAGTCATGCATGGTCTTACTCGGTAGTACCAAGGCGGGTTAGGCTTGGCCAGGCTAGCCTGGGTCATGCCAGGCTAGGTTGATTTGCTAGCCATGCATGGTCTTGCTGGGTCGTGCCAGGCCGGCTTAGGCTTGGACAGGCTAGCCTGGTCCAGGCTAGATTAGATTGATTTGCTAGCCATGCATGGTCTTGCTAGGTTATGCCAAGGCGGGTTAGGGTTATGCTTGGACATGCTAGCTTGGGTTTGGCAAGACTAGATTAATTAACATGTATGCATTTATATGTATTAATAAATATATACTTAATTTATATGTATTTATATAATATATATCAAGGTTTACATACGTGTTTTCTAGGCGCGCCCTAATGCGCGCCTCAAGGCAAGGCGCAGAGAAAACGCCTCGAGGCGTCTGAAAAAAAGCCAAACGCACAATAGGCGTACGTTTTTTCAGTCAAGCGTGTTCGAGGCGCGCTTTGATCGCGCCTTTCATGCCTTGAAGAGGGATGCGTACGCTTGGGGAGGCCTTCAAGAAAGGAAAAACAAAAACCTAATTGCTCGATCACTTTCTCGGTTTCTCCTACCGAAGGAAAAAAAAAAGAAAAAGCAAACTGTTTTGGGGAGATTCGGGAGAAAACTGGAACCCTACCTCAAGCGGTGACTGCTCGATCATCTCGGCTTCATCTCCTCGGCTTCATCTCCAGGTATGTCACGCTTTCTCCATCTCTCTTCATCTCTCACCCGAAAACAACCCTTGCTCCTCCTCTTTGCTGTTTATTTTTTTTTCTCTTCATCTCTCACCCGAACTGCTCCTCCTCTTTGCTGCCGAACTGCTCCTCTTTGCTTTTTAATTTTTTTTTATTTAAGCCAAAGGGAGAATCCCATATCTCTTCATCTCTCCACCCGAAGACAACCCCACTCCTCTTTGATTTTTAAATTAAATTAATTGGATCATCAATATCCAGTAGCTGTGCTACTCTATTTTCTGCATCAAAAATTTTTTTTTTTAAATCAAACAGTCACTCTTCTAAAAAAAAATATTCGTTTTTTAAAATTTAAATCAATTAAATTATGAATTTCATTCTTAATTTCCTCTTAAAAAAATATAGGCTTTTTTAAATTTAAACCAATTAAATTCTGAATTTCATTTTTTAATTCCTTTTAAAAAAAATATTAGCTTTTTTAAATTTAAACCAATTAAATTTTGAATTTCATTTTTAAATTCCTTTCAATTATGTCTTGTTATTATTTTTTAGTCAATTATATTGTTATATAGAAATGTGAATATTATTATTGGTATTTTTTTTAGAATGAGTTCCTCCGATTCGAAAAATTCAAGAAAAGATTTTGTGTGGAAATATGTTATTGAAGTTTCCGGGGAACAATATTTGAGATGTAAATTTTGTAATCAAAGATGCGCGGGAGGGGTGAATAGACTCAAGCATTACTTAGCCGGAACTCATTATGGTATGAAACCATGCCCCAAAGTTAGTGAAGATGTTAGATTGGAATGCAAAGATGCATTAGCCAATTTTAAGGATCAAAAAACAAAAAGAAATGAATTGCTCCCAGAAATTGGTATGGGTCCAACTTCAATGCATGAGAGTGCTTTGTCCAAAACAATTGGTGCCTTAGGGAGTGGGAGTTGGAGTGGGAGTGAGAGTGGGGAACCTATTCATAGGGGACCTATGGATAAATTTACCACTTCACAACCTCATCAAAGTACTTTGAATTCAAGGTGGAAGCAAGAAGAAAGAAAGGAAGTGTGTAGAAAAATTGGTAGGTTTATGTATTCAAAAGGTCTCCCATTCAACACTGTGAATGATCCTTATTGGATTCCTATGATGGATGCTGTTGCAAATTTTGGGCCCGGGTTTAAGCCGCCATCTATGCACGAATTGAGGACATGGATTCTTAAAGAAGAGGTGAATGACCTAAGTATCATTATGGAAGATCACAAAAGAGCTTGGAAATAATATGGATGTTCAATTATGTCAGATGGTTGGACAGATGGAAAGAGTAGGTGTCTTATCAATTTTTTGGTGAATAGTCCTGCTGGCACTTGGTTTATGAAATCAATTGATGCTTCTGATACAATAAAAAATGGGGAATTGATGTTCAAATATCTTGATGACGTGGTTGAAGAAATTGGGGAGGAGAATGTTGTGCAAGTCATCACTGATAATGCCTCTAATTATGTGAATGCTGGAATGAGGCTTATGGAAAAAAGGAGAAGTTTGTGGTGGACTCCTTGTGCTGCACATTGTATTGATTTGATGTTGGAGGATATTGGAAAGGTAAATGTTCATGATACTACACTTGCTCGAGCTAGGCAAGTAGTGAAGTTCATATATGGGCATACTTGGGTTCTTAGCTTGATGAGAACATTTACAAAAAATCATGAACTTCTTCGTCCAGCAATTACACGGTTTGCTACTTCATTTCTTACTCTCCAAAGCCTTTATAAGCAAAAGCAAACTCTTATAGCAATGTTCTCCTCAGAAAAATGGTGCTCAAGCAAATGGGCTAAAAAGGTAGAAGGTGTGAAAGCTCGAAGTACAGTGTTGTTTGATCCAAATTTTTGGCCTCATGTTGCTTTTTGCATTAAGACCACTGTTCCATTAGTTAGTGTCATGAGAGAGGTTGATTTAGAGGAAAGACCAGCAATGGGTTATATTTATGAGCTGATGGATTCTGCTAAGGAGAAGATTCCATTTAATTGTGGGGGCGTGGAGAGAAAATATGGCCCGATTTGGAGAAAAATTGATGCAAGATGGACTCCGCAACTTCATCGACCTTTACATGCAGCAGGTTATTATCTTAATCCATAATTGCGGTATGGGGATAAGTTCTCTAATGTTGATGAGGTGAGGAAGGGATTATTTGAATGCATGGATAAGATGTTGGATTATCAAGAACGTTTAAAAGCTGACATTCAGTTGGACTCATTTGACCAAGCAATGGGTGAATTTGGGAGTCGTATTGCCATTGATTCTCGAATATTAAGAAGTCCTACAAGTTGGTGGATGCGTTTTGGGGGTTCAACACCAGAGTTGCAAAAGTTCGCTATTCGAATCCTTAGCCTTACTTGTAGTGCTTCAGGATGTGAAAGAAATTGGAGCACATTTGAATCGGTAATATTTCTATTTTTGTAAATTTTTATACATATATTTTTATTTCAATGTTAGAGAACTTTATTTCATTTTAACACATAAATTTCTTTATTTTATTATTTGTAGATACATACAAAAAAAAGAAATAGACTTGAACATCAAATGTTGAATGCTCTAGTGTATGTAAGGTACAACACTAGATTGAGAGAACGAAGTCTACAAAGGAAACAAAATGTTGATCCGATTTTGTTAGAGGAGATTGATTCGGATGATGAGTGGATTGCGGAGAAAGAAGATCCCCTCCTCCCCCTTGATCTTTGTTGGCTTCAGGATGATGAATTATTCAATATTGATGCTATTAGAATTGTGTCATCCGACTCCCAACAGATTCAAGCATCATCGGATCACATGATTTCTTCACATTCCTACAAAAGGAAACATAATGAAGTACCAAGTAAGTACTCAAAAATTAAAGTCATAAATTTGATTAAATTTAATAAAAAAAACTTATAATATTTTTACTTAATTAATAATTTATAATAGGTACAAGTGGAGACAAAGGCAAAGAGAATGAGTTCAATTTGACGTCAATTGATGAAGATGAAGATTTACATGAAATGGGGATACATGAAAGTGGACATTTTCCTACTTTTGATACATTGGATGAGGATGATGATGCCCTTGGAGAGGATAATTTAAATTGAAACAATTTACTCTAGTTCTTATTTCATGACTTGGTTATGGCTTTTTGTTAAAGTTTGAAATTATTAGTATAATTGAATTTATTTCCTATTTTATGACTTTGTTATGATTTTTTGTGAAAGTAGTGAACTAGTACGTTTTTTTTTTAATAGTTCTAATGAATTTTTTCATGTTTTTATTTATGCTATTTTATTTTATATATTTTAAAATAATAATTAATTATATATTGTGAGGCTCAAAAAGCTTACGCCTCAAAGCCTCAAGGCTTACGTCTCGCCTTACGCTTTCGCCTTTTAAAACTTTGATATATATTTATAAATATATATTATATATATATAAATTTATAAATTTATATGGATTTACATGTATATTTATAATATATATTTATATATAAATTAAATAACACGTATTAATTTATATTTAATATGCATGTATTTATAGTTGATATATATTTACAAATATAAATTAACATGTATGTATATATATGTATTTATATAATTAATTCATACATATATGTATTTATATGTGATTATATGTATTTATTTGTATTAATTAAATTTTAAAATGTTTCTAGAGTATTTTTCGGTTTACCCATTTTAAATGATTAACAAGTAATTTATGCATTATTTCCTACGACTAGGAATTTATGCTGGTGATGGAAAAGTGATCCACTTCACTCGAGCCACAAGCAAGGAAAATGGCAGTGGAGCCATCGTGCCCATGCTGGACAGGTTCATTTTCTGCGGCAGCTCATCCCCACCCCCACGGCTTCAAGAATCAAAGAATGCGGACGCATGCCCAAGTTGTGGCGACCGGTCGGCGCCGGACGGAGTGATTTCCTCTTGCATCGACTGTTTTTTTCACGGAGGTGATCTCTACCTGTTCGAGTACGGCGTCTCGCCGGCATTTTTCCTTGCCAAAGCACGGGGCGGCACATGCACGCTCGCGATTTCTGATCCAGCGCCGGATGTTCTCCACCGCGCCTTCTTTCTGCTGAACAACGGCTTTGGCGGCTATCACGTGTTCAAAAACAACTGCGAGGATTTCGCAATTTACTGCAAGACCGGTTTGCTCGTCTTCACCAGCATCAGTGTCGCCGGAGCGGCCAGGCGGCTTCTTTCTTGGCCGCAGGCAGCGCTGTGATTTCATCCCCCCTTAGGTTTTTGACCGCCAGCTTCGGTGGCCTGGCTGCCGTTGGTTGTGGCATGTACTGCATCAGCCAGTTGGTTTCCGACATCGGCGTGCGTCGCGACGTCGTCAAAGCTCCGGTTGACCGGTTGGTGGCCAACGCCACGTCAGACCAATCATAATCAGAATCAGGTGGAGCTTCTCAAATTGATGACTTTGCAATTATATTATTATTATCAAACGTGAAAAAAAACTTTAAGGTATGGCATGCATGATGCATGATGCATGATGCATGATGGATGATGGATGATGCAGTATGTGAGCTCGCAATTTGGTGAATCCGAAACTAGTTAATGTAGGATGAATTGTAATTACTATAATATCCTTGATGTATTTAAGATGTGGCTGGAACCTAAGCATTTAAACTAATAAAAAATAATTATTTTTAAAATTATTGATTTTCATCTTGATATAAGCTTTGGTATCTCGCCACAACATTGTGATACATACACTGTATATTTTGTATTGACATTAATATACAAATATAACTATGTATAAATATTTATATACCTATATTTAGTGATAGGGATATAACAAAATTAATATATATATATATCCTTACAATTTTCAAGATATTATATATATGCATATACACACACATACAATATGAGCATGCATAAGTTTTTGACACACACACTCATACAATAGACAACACACACATATATGTGTGTGTGTGTGTGCTTATCTTTAGTTATATTGATATCATGATGTCATTGACATATTACAACAGTAATATATAATATATATCACAATGAGATCATGCATGATATATATATATATATATTACTCTATATATACATCATAGTATGGGCATATCAATGCACATACATATATCATATTATATATATACACACACACATTGCGTTCCTTGAAAATAACTTGTGTACCATTATAAAATTATCAAAATCTGTAACATAATATATAAAAGATAATTTTTTGTTAAAAAAATACATATGAAGTTGGAAGATCAGGTTCATAATAATGCACATATATTATATTAATTATTAAATTCATAACTCCTAAACCTTAATGATTTTTTATAACACACCCTATAACATAATTTTTACTATTATAATACATATTATTTTTCGAAAGCATTATTTGTAAATATGTTATTAACTTAATTTTATTATTTTATTTTTATTATTATCATTTTTTCATAATTACAGGTATTCAATATTTTATTATTTAATGTCTTAAACACAACTGTTAATTGAAATTATGGAGACTCCAATGAGGACGGTACAAATGCCGGGGTAAATGTAAATCATCGTCTGCTGCTTCTCATGAACTAACTTAGTGATGGGCGAGGTGGATCTCCAGAGACGCAACCTAAAACGCAGACGCGATTCGGAAGAGTCTCGTCCACACGCCCACGCTTCCAATGGGAGCAATTCACTCGGCGATGCGAACGACGTCGACCTGTCCCTGCTGGAGGCGGTGGAGCATTCGCAAGGGACGGTGGAAGTGCTGGATCTCCGAATGCTGAAAAAGATAGTGCTGTCCTTCGAGCGCCGCTACAAAGAGAATATCGAGGCCCGCCTCAAGTACCCGGATCAGCCCCAGCGCTTTGCTGATTCAGAGGTCGAGCTCCACGAGGAGCTCCAGAAGCTCAAAATCCTAGCGGGTGGCCCCGAGCTGTATCCCGACTTGGTGAATCTCAACGTCATTTCATCCGTCCTTGGTCTTCTCTCCCATGACAACATCGACATCGCCATAGACGTGGTGCAGCTGCTCCAGGACCTTACCGATGAGGATCTTCTAGAGGAGAACGACGAGCCTGCCCGGGCCCTGGTGGACGCTCTAATCGAAAACAATGCCCTGGAACTGATGGTGCAGAATCTACAGAGGCTGTCGGACGCCGACCCAGATGAAACGGCCGCGATATACAGCACTCTGGCAACCATTGAGAATCTGATCGAAGTGAGGCCAGATGTAGGAGAAATGGTGTGCGAGAGGACCAAGATCCTGCGATGGCTGCTGGCAAAGCTAAAAACGAGGGACTTTGATAGCAACAAGCAATACGCCTCGGAGATACTAGCCATTCTGCTGCAGAGCAATTCCGTGAACCAGAAGAGATTGGGTCAGATGAATGGGGTGGACATGATTCTGCAGGCAGTCTCTTTCTACAGGTCCAAGGATCCCAAGAGCAACGATGAAGAGGAGATGGTCGAGAACCTCTTTGATTGTCTGTGTTGCTTGCTAATGCCCTTACAGAACAAAGAAAAGTTTGTCAGAGCAGAGGGGGTGGAGCTGATGATAATTATCATGAAGCATAAAAAATCTGCTTATGGCTCTGCCGTGAAGGTTCTTGACTTTGCCGTGACCAATTATCCGCCTGCATGCGAACGCTTCATTGATGTCTTGGGCCTCAAGACAATGTTTGCCGCTTTCATGGGTAAGGCAAGTTCATTTTATTCTCGGCAGCATTTCTCTCTCATGGAAAAATGATTTAGTTTCATAGATAGGATTATTTTTAATTATTTCTTAACATTTATAATATGATTAAGTTTAATAATTATTTCTTGGTATGGAGCACATATTTCATTAATTATTTCTTAAATTTTCAATTAGATTAATAAAGATATTTATAATTTTAAAATATTATTGGAGGCTATATTTTAGTGTGATGATATGTGTTTTTTTATTCCAAGAATGTTAATTATTGGATTTGAGACTCATCAGACACAATCTATTTAATTTTTGAAAGTACGTCTGTCGAGATATTAATCTTTCCCATATTATATACTAAAGTGGAAGTTTTGTGCACTAAGTATGATTTTCTTAAATTATTATTATAAAAAATAAAATAATTATTATGATAATATATTTGATCATGCTATTCATTATTATTAATATTCTGGATTTAACAAATCATTATTCATATTATTATATTTATAATCTTATGTATTTTTTCTCTGATAAGTTAATATTTTTATTTTCATGCATTAATAAAAGGAAATATATGTGAGTACGCGCGTGTGTGTGTGTGTATATATATATATATGTATATTTATATGTGTATCTTTCTATGTATAATTATATACTTATATACACACACATATATAAGTATATTCAAGGAATGTGCATTTGATACCACATGCAACATTTTGGTTCTACTTGAATAGAGATCTTGAATAAAATTAAATATATCCAAAAAATATTGGATGAAAGGTAAAAGAATTACTTTTGGGTATAAACGTTAATAAGAGTTGTGATATGAGAGAATAAAAATTAATATTTTATTGATTAGAAAATTAATAGTTAATATTATTTTTTTTAAAAAAATGTCTAGATACACTGCTATGTACTAGGAATGCTCTAGTTGTATTAATTAGATATCCATTTTTCATTTCAATCATTTCGTTATGTGCATGACTTTCAATATAAAATGTTTGATGAATTTCCATATGTTCTTTGAAAAAATATAAAAAAATGATGAGAAATATAATTTAAAACATAATTACTTAATATTTTAATGGTATAATAAAATTGAATATTTATTTTTTCATAAAATTTTATAAAAATAATAAAATATTTTAAACTATCATATGTATGTGTCCTACATGATTCCCAAATATTTAAATGAATCAGTTGGAATGGATCATTTATAGTACTCTTGATGTGCCAGATTAAAAATTCTAATAAATTTTTTAATTGATGTGATACTTAGTTAATAGATATAATTTTTTTGATATTCCATTTTAAAATTTTCAGCTTGTTTATTGATGAATATTTCAATCGATAGTTTATCATTAATAGATCAAGAATAGAAAAATATGTAGAGAGGCTCTTGTGGGTGACAAATTAGATACAGTACATCGTGTATATTTTTCAAGAAAGTCGTATGTTTGATTTGTTGATCCTACGTGAAGCTATCGAAAGAAGATAAAATAATGTTATAATCATGTTATTTAGTAAAATAATAGGCAAAAAATAAATTATAATTAGACTCTCTTAAATATTGAACATGTGTCAAAACGAAATGTCTAACATTGACATTGTCATGCTTATCGGTCTCAAATTTTGTTGTATGTGTCGCAAGAATCAAACTTATTAGACACATTCAGATCAATCGACTATACGTAATAGACTAGTAGCTATTCATCGATCATCACCCACTTATAAATTTTAGCATGAGGTGGGTATAGAGATGTCAACCGGACTGGGCCGACCAGGCCCGGCATGAGGCATGACACGTAAATTTCCTGTGCCCGGGCTCGTGCCGTGCCGTGCCGTGCCGAGGCCAACCGGGCCTCGTGCCGTGCTTGGCCCGGCACGGTACCGTGGCCCGTTGGTACGGTATCGTGCTGAATTTTTTTTTAAAAAAATTAGGGTTACTGGGCGCCAAAACCATAATTTTTTTTTAAAATTAGGGTTTCGGGCGTGCCCAATTCCTAATTTTTTTTAGAATTAGGGTTTCGGGCACGCCGAAATCCTAATTTTTTTTTATAATTTAGGGTTCGGCCCAACCGGGCAGAACCCGGCGAATCGTGCCGTGAGTTCGTGCTGGGCTGAACCCCCAAAAAACCATGCCGGGATAGGCACGGCACGTAAGCCCGGTTGGGCCTGGAAAAAATGTGCCGGCTCGGCCCGTTTGACACTTCTATGTGGGTAATTTAATATGTGATCCACATAACCTTAGTCCTTGGACATAAAATTCTACTTTCACTAACATAATTCACATGTAATACATATTTCTCCTTAATTATCATTGAGTTATTTCATTTTAGTGATTACACATTGATTCTAGTCATTTTAGAAATTATTGCTCATGTATTGCCTCAAGTGGCATAAGGCTGACAAATTTTTGTGTTTTTTTTTTCAGATTCCTCTGAGCAGGAAGAACAAGAAGGAACGCTATCAGGAGGACCTGGAGGAACATTTGGTTTCATTAATTGCATCATTATTTGGTATGGAGTCATAGTATGCCTTTTTTTACCATGTCCACATCACTGGGCATGTCGAGGAACTAAAAACCCAATATGAAAAAATATTCCTTCTAATATTTAGAGATTTGAAGGAACTAACGGCTGAATATGAAAATATGTTTATTTAAATACCTATTTACTTGATATACTTTCTACCATTTACTATCCACTATACATACATACATACATACATATATGTATATGTATATGTATATGTATATGTATATGTATTATAGATAAAAATGCTATATTTATTGAAAACATAATCAAATATAAAATTTATTTTATCATTAAATTTTATATATATTACCAATCATTCAATCTCAACGGCATATGTATTCATCAACATTAATATATATATTGTTGAAATTAGAGAAGCTAAAACCATAACTTCTTTATTGTTCTTTAATCACTAATAAAGGAAGTCATATATATGACTAGGGTTTGAGTTGTCTACATGCTAGGTACTTCCATAAAAATAAGGAGAAGATAAAATAAATAAACTAAACTGATGTATCTTAACATCCTCTCTTAAGCTGATGTGTACATATTATAAATATCTAATTTGAAGGAAAAAAAATATATGATCTGATCATTAGTAGGAAAATAAGCTATAGCAATAGGATCATTTTGAATTTTTTTTCATAATAATGTGTCACGTTATGAAATGATAATAAATTTTGATGTTTTTCATCTACTTGTGAAGGACTTGATTAATAATAATGTGTCATGTTATTTGACTATCACAATAAAGTATCAATGATCTTAAAACTAATAATTGCAATTCATCCAAATTGATGGATCTTTTGAGGCTCATAGATAGTTGATACTATAGCTCTGTACCTTGCCTCTTACTTCTACCTTTGCATTTGATCTAGAAATCACAGTTTGCCACTTGCTCTTCTATGAGATAAAATTACTTCTAAAAAAAGTTTAAGACTTAATAATAGATTTCTTTTCTATGATCACAAGAGCTTTGTTAGAACTTGAGCAAATCTTGACTTTGTTATGCTTAGAGTGTATAAAAAAAAATCTCATTTCTTTCAATTTTTTTCACATATCTAAAAACTCGAACAATTAAGTGCCTATATGGGTAAATCCCGTGCCCGGGTTAGGCACGAGCCGTGCCGTGCCTGGCCCGTGTCGTCTTGTGCCTGACCTGGCACAGTTAGGCCCATGGCACGGCACACCGGCACTGGTTTGTCCCGTGTCGGGTGTCCCCCAAGCCCGACCCCGCAATCGCCCCTTTCGCAAAAAAGACCGCTAGTCGGGTCTGATTGGACCCGACCTGCGGTCCCACGAGGCCCTAACCGTACGGCCATGCCAGGCTCGAGCGGGCCTGTGGGCCGTGCAGGGCCTGGCTTTTTTAAATCTTGCCTGGCCCGGCACGAAGACACGCTCGTGCTCAAAAAATAATGGGCTTGGCCGGCCCAGCCTTTTTGACACATCTAGATATATGATATAGTAATTATTAGATAAATTACATTTCTCTATGATTTTCTTATATCTGAAAGAATTAACTAAACTATAAGTATTTGTGGATAATCCTATGCTCAGATCAAATTGTGAGTTGACCAATCCACATCCTATCATGTTAAGCTTAGATAAGATATTTAAAATATTTTTTCTTATCCTATGCTCAGATAAGAAAAATCATGCCTCCAGAATAAGTATTCACTATCTAAAAAATACTTGAGATACTCTAAGTTTTTCATATGAAACCTTATCTGTAAGAACATTTTTAGTTGAAATATGTCTAATTGATTATCAATAATAATAAGAATACCATTATCATATGTTTTCAAGAGCTTTATTTCAAGAGCTTTATTAGGGCAATCAAACGCAGCCTAAATGTGTATTCATTGATATATGAGCTAAATTTTGGATGTCAACTAGCTGCCGTAGTTTAGCTTGATGTTGCTTTTTTCTATTTGTATGTGGGACTTGGTTCAATGCTTGGCAAGTGCGCACTGATTTCTATTGTTTTTTAAATGTTTTGTGAGATCAATTTGGGGTTTGCTGGAGTTCCTTAAAGTCTGCATTTTGAAGCAAAATTATCCGGTCCCAGCCCATCCCCCGATCTCTGTTCTTCACTGACTGTTGACATTTGAGCAGAGATAACAAACCCATAATTGATTGTTAATCTGTAAATTCATGGATACAAGTGAAGTCTTTTTTGTTCAATTGGTAGTGGATGTGATATGGCCCTGAAATTGATTTCTTTATTGTTCTTTGTGCAGGAGGAATCTTGAGGGGCTCTAGAAGGGAAAGATTGCTAAGTAAATTTGTGGAAAATGATTGTGAAAAGATTGACCGCCTTATGGAAATCTATATCAGGTGGATCCAGTGTAGGGCCGTAACCGAGCCAAGTCGAGCCGAGTATTAGGCAGGCTCGGCTCGGTTTTAAAGGAGTAGACTCGAGCTTGTTCACGAGCTGACGAGCCGAGTTTGAGGATGTTCGGGCTCGGCTCGTTTAACTTACGAGCCTCAAAATGATGTTCGGGAATTAAAGAAAACGTTCATCTAAAATAGTCATCGTACAACTAAATTAAAAAGATAAGATAATAAAAGTTCAATTAACTTGATTGAAGTTCAAGAGTTAAATTATTCATCATGTTCATTTCTAGGAAAAATTTGTTGTGCATCAAGCATTCTCCATGTTCGCAAGCCTGTTCACGAACTTGGTTCATGATCTTGTTCAAAAGCCTGGTTAACGAGCTTGCTCACGAGCCTGTTTACGAGCGGATGAGCCGAGTTTACGGGTCCTCGGGCTCGGCTCATTTAACTTACGAGCCTCAAAATGATGTTCGGGCTCGGCTCGTTTAACTTAATAAACAAGTTCGAGCGAGTTTCTAACGAGCCGAATGCTGAGCAGCTCGCGAGCAGCTCGGCTCGGTTGCAACCCTAATCCAATGGTACCTTGGTGGTAGTTCATCGATATTGATCTACAATGTTTTGATTTGATCGAAATTATAAGACATCATGTCTTGGTACGATGATAAATATTTTTGTTCAAGAAAAGTAGATCTTAGGTTGGACACAGTCAATTGTAACCTCTTTGATTCACGCAACTCTCCTACATGTCGTATTAGGCAGGAGCTTTGGGTATTGAGCTAGACATACATACAATTTCCATAAAATATTCAATAAGCTCAATAATATGTTTTATATAATATTTAGTAGACTAATTATGTTATATTCTTGTAAAAATTAACAACATTAATTAGTAATAACTCTTAATATATAAATAAAATATACATATAATGTTATTATATAATGCGCAATTTTATTAGAGTATCTCACATGTTGGGTGTTCATATCGAAGTATAAAGTAAAAAAAGTAATAAACAATAGAGTAAAAAAAAATTGTGATGGTGTCTCCCATGAAGTTAGTCCGTACAAGTCCAAAACATCAAGCTTGGAAGAAAAAAAATAAATTGTGACATCTTCAAGATTTTTATGATGATATCTATTGGATGCTTTGTTGTTTTGAATATAAGCTGTAATAATGATGTTGTTTTCAAATCTTTTTCTCAAAGGAAAAATAATTTATCTCTATATGTTTTGTTAGCTCGCAAAATATTAGATTAAAAATTATATGTATTGTTGTCTGACTATCTTAGTAAAGTGTAATAAAAGAAGATTTTAGATTTTTGATATTTTTTCTGAGAAAGAAATAATTTATTTCTAGATGTTCTGTCAGTTCGTAAAATATAAGATTGAAGAGTATATGCCTTGCTACTTGACTATCATAGTGAAGTATAATAAATTGTGATATCTTCAAGTATGTGCATGTTTTAAATTATCTTGAATTCTATTTTTATATTAAATCTCAAAATAATTATCTCTTATTTTTCTAAGAGATAAGATTATCTCAAAAAAATGTAAATCATTGTTGTAGATTTCTTCTTGGTGCAAATTGATATTCAATTTGAATTTGAATATCTATTTAATTATAAATATTTGTGAATCTTGAAAGAGATTTCAAATATTATGTAGGTATAATATTAATGGTATCTGATATTTATTTAAAATATTTTTAGGCTCGCTGATAAATTTAGAATATAAAACTCTTATTATTTACTAGGTGTCTTAAGATATTTTAATAAATTTCTTAATTTTTTAATAGGAAAGAACTTATTTATATTCCTATTTGTATTATTAGATTAATTATTTCTATGAAAAACTAAACTAATATATTATAGTAGTTCTAATGAACTTATTAATTACGATAATGTTATTTAAAGCATTATTAAATATAATGGTAAAAATTTTACCATGAATATTATTTCTTAAAAATTCTCATTAGACACTCATAGATGTGCCAAACAGATTGTGCAGTGTCGGCATGATCATTTTCATAGGTTCGTTCAGGCCATCGTGTCTTACTGGGAATATCATGGTTTTTAGCACGAGTCTGGGTCGTGTCGTGCCGGCATGATATTAAAAATGAGCAGTCTGACATGATCCATTAACATACATTTTGCTTGGTTTGTGCCGAGTCGTGTTGAGTCATACCAAGCTTGACTATGCCTAACTAGGCCAGTTAGGTTTGTTCCATGCTAGCTTGGGTCAAGCCAGGCTAGCCTAGGTTCGTTCTAGGTTAGTTAGGTTCGTTCTAGGCTAGCCTAGGTTAGGACCAAACTAGTTGAGTTCGTTCTTGGCTAGCATAGGTCAGGATCAGGCTACCCCGTTAGACCAACTGGGTCTAAACCAAGGTGCATGGGTTTTTGTGTTCGGTCATTCCATGTTTTGCGTCATGTGCACTTTTGATGTCCTAGATTAAATATCAAATAATGTCATAATTCATGTCAGTGCGCCTAGACAAATCAATGGATTAGTGAAATAGTTGCCCACAAAAAATTTAGCATAAAATTTGATAGTTTTGGCACCTTGAAAATCAGCTCTCTTTCCACTAAAATCACGGCAGTGAGGCTGTGGCCAGACTGCCATTTTGATAAGCTTTTTCTTTCTAGTCCTGTCTGATTGATATGTCTGCTCAAAGATGAACCTTGTACAGATACGCGGACAGGATCAAAATAGAAGACAAGCGGCTGGGCCGATTTGAGCTCGATGGTTTGGAGGTCCTCCCCTGCTCCTCCTTTGTGCCCAGGCTGATTCTGAATGTGCTCTGCTTAACAGAAAGCTGTGTGTTATGCAGATCGATGAAGAAGAGAGATATAGCAGACGACTAGAATCTGGTCTCTACATTCTACAGGTCAGGGATTATCACATCTCGTCTCTCTGATGTTTATCACCTAGAAATAGAGGTGTCAATCAGGATGGGCCGCCCCGGGCCGACACGGGGCACGGCACGATCCGGCATTGCCCGGGCCGGCCCGGCACTGGAATTTCCCGTGCCCGGGCTCGTGCCCTGTCCGACCACGGCACCAATCGTGCCGTGCCCTGCAGAGGCCGACCGGGCCTCGTGCCATGCCTGGCCCGGCACGGTTCCGTGGCCCGTTGGCACGGTACCTCGGCACAAGCCGAGAAATCTAAATTTTTTTTAAAATTAGGGGTTCCGGCGGTGGGTGACTCTGAAACCCTAATTTTTTTTAAATTAGGGGTTCGGCTGTGTGGCGGCGTGACGGGACGCGCCGAAACTCTAATTTTTTTTAAATTAGAGGTTCGGCATGCTGCAGCGCGACGGCGTGCAACCCAACTCCTAATTTTTTTTAATATAGGGGTTCGGCCCGATTGGGCCGAACCCGGCGGATTTGTGCTGCGGTCTCGTGCCGGGCTGACCTCCACAGAACCTTGCCAGGCTAGGCACGAAAGCACGGTCGGGCCAGTTAAAAATGGCCCGGGCCGGCTCGGCACGTCCCGTTTGACACCTCTACCTAGAGCATAATTACATTTTAGTTTTACCACATGGCCTGAAAATCAACAAAGGCACGACACCAAAAAATAATGAAACTCACAATACCAAATCTACGAGCGGGCGCTACCATCCATAATGAGATCTTTCCATGGAGAAGTGCCGATGCTTTATTTTGTTCTTGCAGTTGGTAGCTGTCATAGTGGGCCATCTCTGGTGCTCTGAGTAAGTGCTCTTCAATTTCTAAGTAGTGGAGCTGCCATGGTATTGGAGAATTCTCATCTCTTGAGGTTTTTTATTTTTTTACTGCTGTGAACTGTTGTGCAGACACTCTCTAATGAGGTCGAGGATCGAGCTACTGCTGAAGCAGCACAAGCTCACAAATATGGACGTGAAGGATATTCTCAAGGTGCGTGCTCGTTACTGTTCTTGGTAGTTTTTTTCCTATTAGAGACTAACATATTTAATATTTACTCTCTGTTTTTTTTAAATATTTACTATTATTTACCATTGGGTCCCTTCTCTTTGTTACCAGTTTGATTTTTGAGTCAATAATATATAAAATATTTGTTGGATAATCAATGATCATGATTTTATATATTTTTTATTTATATGATAATATATAAATTGACTGATCAATATTTTTGAGTCAATAATAAATATGTGTTGATTGATCTGATTGTGCTTAGGAAATTGGGTTATTAATTTTTTTTTATTTGTAATAATAAATCGAGTGATTGGATTCGTAATATTCTATTTTTATATATGTTAGGCGAAGGGTAGTTGGTTTTGTAGGCATAGATTCTTAGCGAGATAGTGCTCATAGCATTTCCAGAGAGATGGAATCATCTGCAATTGTTCCCAGTTTTAATAGATTTTGGATGATCGATTAGATTACTGTAATTTCATTTAGATTATTATATTTTTATTAGATATATTTTTACTATTTTTAAGTGGGGTGTGGGAGAGAGAGAGGGGGGAGAGAGAGAGAGAGAGAGGGGAGAGGGATGGGGGGAGAGAGATGGAATAGAGAGAGAGATGGAATATAGTAAGAGAGAGAGAGGAGAGAGAGATATGGAATAGAGAGAGAATGAGAGAGAGATAGAGAGAGAGGAAATAGGAAGAAAAAAACATTATTTTTTTATTTCAATTATAATTTGGAAATTAAGAACATATATGCTATGTTGGGGTAGAGGTGTCAACCGGGCTGGCCCGGCCAGGCCAGGCCATGCACGAGGCACGGCACGATTATGCCGTGCCTGGGCCGGCACGGCACGATTATGCCGTGCCTGGGCCGGCACGGCACGATTATGCCGTGCCTGGGCCGGCACGGCTCGGGAATATCCCGTGCTCTTGCCCGTGCCGTGCTTGTCTACGACACCAACCATGTCGTGCCGTGCCATGCTCAAGCCAACTTGACCTCATGTCGTGCCTGGCCTGCCATGGTATCATGACTCGTTGGCATGATACCTCAGCACAAGATGAGAAACTCAATTTTTTAAAAAAATAATTATAGTTTCGTCATTGCGGCGGCGCTCGCCAAAATTCTAATTTTTTTTAAATTAGGGGTTCGACAGTGCTTGGTTCGCGGCACGACGGTGGTATGGTATGTACCGAAACCCAAATTTTTTTAAATTAAGCGGGCAGAACTTGGCGGATTTGTGCCATGGGCAAGTGTCAGACTTATCTCCACAGAATCGTGCCTTGCCCAACAGGAAAGCATGGTCAGGCCGGCTAAAAATGGGCTAGCCGGCCCAACACGTCACGTTTGACACCTCTATCGGGGCAACCCATATGTCTGGTGCTTACACACATCAAAAAAAACATAAAATAAATAAAATAAATAAAATAAATTACAATATGTATTATTTGCTCATGAAATATTAAATTAGTGATATTGTGTTATCTTGTTGCCATAATAAAGTGTCATTGATTTTTGGTTTGAAAGACCCAACTTCTACAAATGAGTAATTTGTTAGAGTTCATAAGTAATTAACCTCATGATGCCTGGCCCATCATGAGTCAAGGCTCGCACTAGCCCAGCACGGCATGAGCCCGGTGCTAGACCTTGACAGGCACGGCTGAACCGTGCCGTGCTGTGGGCAGTGCCCGGACTGTCCAGTATTTCTTCATTTTTGTTTTGCGGATGGCTCTGGCAGGGATATCATGACACCATAGGTGACTTGGACGGCCCAGAAGAAAAAGAGAGGAGACGGGCCATGGTCCAGAAATTGTTATCTGCCTTGTAGAAAAATAAAACTGCTATTAATCGAACTGGTTGTGGGCTGATGTCACGTGTCCCTCTGGTCGAGCCTTAGGGAGAGCTTTTTTTTTTGTTATTTCGAATTCTAATAGAAATAGTTTCTCGAGCACAATTTCTCATTTTATAATGATGATTTTTATAATAATTTAACTTTGTAAAATATGGACAAAAAAAAATAAAAAATATTATGTGCAATATGTTTGAACATACGCATAATAAGCATAGGGACATTAATTTAAATTCATTATTTGCAAGTTTTTTTTAATTATTTCTGAATCATTATAAGTATTTAATATTAATTTTTAATAATTATTATCATATATCTAAATTTGATAAATATTATTTATTATACAAATGTAATAGTCTTAGAAAAATTTAAAAAGAAAAATCAAAATTACGTAATTGTATATTTTTTCACCTTAATTTTGAATCAAAATCAGTTTTCTAATTATTTTTTTCCTATTGATCTATTTGTAATCTAATACTTGATTAATTCATATCTAATATTTAATTATATTTTTTTGTCACACATAGAATATCAATTAACAAGGTAGTCTATGTTATAACTAAAATAGCATAATTTATGTATTTTTTTAAAACTAATTTAACTTATTATTTATAAAATTAATTTAACTAAATTATTGAGTACAAAACATAATTTGAAGAGAGGGAGAGACATGAATGATTTCACAAAAATTATTCATTATTCCAGTAAAATAACCCAAAAAAAATGGAAAAATCAAAATTAATTTTTATTTTTTCACCTAAATTTTGGATTATCATAAGTATTATACTTATATTTTTATGAATTATTTATCTCATATCTAATATTTGATCAATTCATATCTAGTATTTGAATTTATGTTCAATAATTAGGTCAGCTTGCAATTTAAGGGGAAAATGACTTACCAAAAATTATCAAAATATCAAAAATTTGAGTGATTGTGAATATTTTCGATATATTTGATATTATTTATATCACATATCATATTTATTAATAAATTTTTTAATTTTAAATATAAATAGGCAACATAAACAATAAGCTATAATAAAAGTTTTATTTATTTATAAAAAATTTCAAGGTGTATTAGTTGTTGAAATTATACGCAAAATATAATGAAAGATGATCATTCAAATATTGCCACAATTAAAAAAAATTCAACATAATTAGTTGAAATAGTTTTTGAAATACGAATAGAAAATGATGCAAAAAAAAAGAGTAGGGAAGGAATAATTACAAAAAAAAAAAAAAAAAAAAAAAACCAAGAATTAAGAGAGTTTACACATAATTTATTTGTTTAAATAAATGGCATGAGACGAAGTGTTGTCAGCAAGCAGGCAGGGCCGTGGAACTAAGTTTCATTTTCACTTCCTCCAGACAAGAATGAAGATCATTGAACTCTTGCATGTCGGAAAATCTATCTGCCTGAGAATTTATATCAACCAGATAAAGAGAATAAGTATTTATTTAAACAGATTCCAAGGCTTGCTTGTGCGTGTGCATGTGCATGTGCTTGAGTGTCCATGTGCATGTGCATGTGCATGTGCATGTGAGCTTGCATGTGCGTGTGCACATGCATGTGCATGTGAGCTTGCATGTGCGTGTGTGCACATGCATGTGCATGTGGGCCTTAACATAGACCCATAAGAATAAACTTATAATTTCTAAAAAAAGACACACACACATTAAGACATAAAAATGTGATATAAATGCAACCAGAGCAAACTTTATGTATATGAAGACTTTTGTTACTGATTGGTCACAGCATATAGTAATATATCATTTTTGGGATAGATCAAAAATACTTTTTATTTTCCAAATATTTGAAAAAAAAATAAAAAAATATAATATATATAATGTAATAAGAAAACTCTTCAGGAAGCAACAATACATTATAATATATATCACATATAATTAATACTTATTAAATTGACCATACAATTATATATCAGACTTAGTGCACTAGTATGTCGCAACAGAATGAATTTGCTAAAACAAAAAATAGATATCAAATTTAGAAGGGTTGTACACCCCTAATTGGGAAAAGTATTTCAGAACTTTTCAAGAAGATATGATTTCGACATATTTTACCTTGTCAATTAAATATCATATTTTATACTTTCTCATCATATACTATTTCAAATCATATATCTTATAAAGAAATTATCTAGAATGAGATTGCAAAATTGATAAGTCTCTCTCTGTCTCACTCTTTGTCATGCTCTCTATCTCTATATCTTTCTCTCTATATCTCTCTCTCTCTATCTCCCTATCACTCTCTTTGTGTCTCATTCTCTCTCTCTCTCTCTATATCTCTCTCTCTATAAAAATTATAAAAATAAAAAAAATAAAAAATAAAAAAATTTTAAAAAAAATAAAAAAAATTATAAAAAATAAATAAAAAAGGATAAAAAAAATTATATTCTATTTTTTATTTATGTGGCCTAAATTTATAAACTATCATGGTAAGAATTTAAAAAAAAAATAACATAAAAAATCATATCCATTACATAAAAATAACAGTCATGCTCTTAAAAAATAAAGAGACTTATAATGCCTCTTATCGATCATGAGCACAGGGCCCCATGAGGCGAGGTATCGAACAGATATCTAAAAACAGACAAAATACATGCAGCAATTCCAACAGCACAGAACATAAACCCAAAAACAAAAGAGAATCTCAACGACGAATGAATCTTGCCTGCCTGACAGCATTTGTGAGGTGCATCTCTGCTGACAAGAGCTCGCGGAGGCTACCAGTCGAAGAAGAAATCTGCATGTACAAGTTGCACAGCTGCAAAGTTGCGAGCGTATACTTCCGAAACCTATCTTTATCTTTCCACAGATCAGAGCCCTGAAGGGTAAAATCGCTTGGTAAAAAAAAAAAAAAAATCACCGCTCTGCTAAAAGCACCCGCGTGGTGAATAATTAGTACCTGATATGATCTGACTTGCTTCAGCAAAGATTCAGAGCACATTAACAGATCCCCTCGGAGTTTATGCCACCGTGCATATAATCCCCACATATCTGAACTGCATCCGTGCTTGACTATCTGTGCCGCAGAATTACCGTCAGAATGAAACCTGGCTTTCATGTAGGGAGAAGAAAACAACATTTGCCCAATGCTAATAAATCTTAGGCTTGAGACCTCTCAAAAGCTACTTTTTTTTTAATAAAATCACCAAGTGCTCAGACAAAAGTTGTTTTTTATTAATAATACGCTTACTATCATGCTAATAGAGTTTTCTCTAGAAATAGCAACTTGTGCATCGTGAATCTCCTCTCAGCTCGTGTTAATGCCCAATACAAATTTGAATATCCGACTACGAGCCACGGCACGAGGCACGGCACGATTTGGCCGTGCCTGGGCCGGCACGGCACGGGAATTTATCGTGCCCGGCCTCGTGCCGTGCCCGACCAAGGCACAATCGTGCCATGCCGTGCCGAGGCAAACCGTGCCTCTTGCCGTGCCTGGCCCGGAACAGTACCGTGACAAAATCAATTTTTTAAAAAAAAAATTAGGATTACAGGGACGCCGAAATGCTAATTTTTTTTAAATCGGGCCAAACCATGTGGATTGTGCCGCGGGCCCATACCAGGCTGAACCCCACAAAACTGTGCCTGGCCCAGAACAAAAGCAAGGTCGGGCCTGAAAAAAAAGATTCGGGCTAGCTAATTACAAGTGTCAATGATCTCTAAAAGAGGTCATGGACCTCATTATTAAATAATTAATCTTTTATATGATTCTATTATAATTAGTAGAGCTAATTAAAATGATCACCTCAAATTTGAAGTCAAAATCTAAATCAATAAAAATATTCACCAGATCATATCTACAATGTGATATAAATATCATATTTATTTAAAAAACTAAAATAATTATCCAACTCTAAAAATAACAATACAAAATGTGCGACTCTAAAATCATTAATTTAAATAAATAATAAAAATTATCAAGTAGGACACTCAACATAATATAAAAATCAAATAATACAAACTAATTAACAACACTTAACATTACATATCAATTAAAATTTATAAACACGTGAAAGATAGTGATCCTTATTTTACTATGAGCTTTCATTTACCTAAGCTAAAGTGCACCTCACAAATAATTTAAAGAATATCATTTTATAATCTCAATAATACACACACACACACACACTATAACAATAAGAAGCATCTCACATGCCTAATGAACACTATAGAACCTACAATAGTGTAATATAAATATAACAAAATACAACACACAAAATACAAAAAAAAATTAAATTTAATCCAAAAGAAGAAATTACATGTAACATCATTACTGAGCATTTAAATGAGTAGCAAGGTAAGAACTTCATGTTGCCGACATTGAAATTTTTTAAGTGATTTCTTATTTTTTTTTCTTCTATAAAAGGAGGGTTTCTCCTTTTATAATTCATCTCAATCTCAAATCCTTTTTAATTTGTATTTTCATTTATTGTCTAATTTGTTTCAATGTTTTGAAGTTAAATTTTCTATTTTAAATTATTGTTACGAATTATATTTTTATGTGATTACATTACAAAATAAAAGAAATACTTCTTCCTAGAAAAAAAAATAAGACATACAAGCTCATGAATGCACACACATACACACTAAATTACAAACATTTGACTGCTGAGAAATCCAGTTCTCAACTATTTTTTGAAAAATAAAAAGAAATTAAAAAATAATTAAGAAATGTGTATTATATCAAGCAGCTAAGAAGCACGGACACGGACACGAGGAAACGACACCGCAAGATACGGGGATACGGCAAATTATAAAAAACTAGAATACGGATACGGCTAGGATACGGCATGATAAAAAAATAAAAATAAAAATAAAAATTATTAATTATAAATATTAGATATTTTATAAAATTTATTAAATTAAATTAAAATATTTTATTATATATAATAAATATATATTATTTATTTTATAAAATAAAAATATTTTATTTTATTTTATTAAAATATTTTATAAAAAAAAATTATTTTATGCACATCCCCACACCAATATGCCCGCCCCTGCCTCCCCCTCAATTCGTGCCCGCTCATGCCTCTCCCTCAAATCGCGTCCGCTCCCTGCCTCACCCTCAATCCGTGCCCGCCCCCTGCCAGTGGCCAGCTTCACCCATGCGGCGACGTTGGCCACATGACGTCGTCGGACGTCGGGCACTATAGGCATGGATACGACTGCCGTCTGCCAACTCACCATCCGATACTCCACGTGGCGTATCGGATACGGATTGTTGCAATGATACGCCACGTGGCATATCGGACACGTATCCGTGCCGTGTCCATGTCATGTCCAGTGTCGGACGCGGGGACACGGCTGTAGGGAGCAGTGTCCGTGCTTCCTTGCCAAGCAGTCAATGATGCCAATCTAGTTCCGTCCATCATGCCAAATGCAACCTTGACTCAGAACATGCACATCACAAAATTTTAATTGAAACCTGCTGTAGAACTTTGCCCAGCAACTCCACCAAACACTTGGTTTCATGAGATCCTTTAACATTTGGATCCAGATCATCAAATGAAGAGATTGTCCTGCCTGTCTGATTTTCGGCGTCTGTCGGGCATGCAGCAGAATCTATTTTGGATGCCAGCCCTTCAATTTCTAACATGATTCTCTCTAACAATTCAACATCATTTCTTTCAAATTTTGTTGCACACAGAACCATCTGCACAGCTTCGAGAGCCTGTTAATAAATTAAAAAAAAAAATAAAGTCAACAAAAAAATATGATACATCACACACACACACACACACATATATATATATCATAGTTATAAAATCGAGATTCGAATCAAAAATCAGAATACTTGATTAGTGAATCGAGAATCAAGAATCAAATCAAAAGATTCGATTTACATTTATAATAATAGTTAAAATATATATAATTTTATATAATTAATAAATTGTAAGCTATTTAAAAATATTTAAATAATAAGTTTATAATATATAAATTCCAAATTTTTTTTCTCATTTTTTATTCTTTTTCAACTTCTAATTTTTTCTATCTTTTTTATTTCTTTTCTTAAATTCGTTATATTTATACCAAATTGTTGGTGTTATCTCCCTTTTTTGTTTCTTATCATAAATTCGTAATACCAAAGATTAAAGTTATTTTTTTCTATGTTAATTAATTATTATAGTTGATATTATTTTTGGTATTTTAATTTTTATTTTTGTGACTTTTTGAAAATCTTGGTCTATTTAAAATCAGTATTAAATTGATTCATGTGAATCTATTCACAATTCAGCAATTCAGTCTTCAATTCAAGCATATTTTTGATTTTTTTAAAAATTTAAATTATTTATCTCCTGAATCATTGAATCGTAAATCATACGATTTTAATAATAATAATAATATATATATATATATTACACACACACCCACGTTATGATCATAGAATTCAAACATATATATGAAATTATCTCTCTTAAATGTAATTCATATCGACTCAATGTCAAATTTAGTACACAAGACTATAGCAAGGGGTAAGATAAATATCTTGATAGTACTACCTCCAAAAATCAAAGACTAATTCTAATAAGTCTCGAACCTGAAACCTACCGTGCTTGCATAAATACATCTACTATCACACCAAGACAAGACATTCAAGACATGACAAACCCGAGACCTATCGGGACCTATTTGATACCTCTAAGCCAAAGATGGATGATCAATTCGAGAATAGATAAGTAATATATCAAGGACACAAATTATCATGTTTAATCTCAAAAGAGTCATCAAGTATTGATAAGAGAAAATATAATATCATAATTAAATTATTAAAAAATATAACTCAGATAAAAGATTGCTTGGGCTTCTAAGAACAAACTAAATAAATAAAAGAAACAAAGTATAAAAATAAATATTTTCATAAATGACAGATAATTTATCATTTGTTAAAAAAAATTCAATAAAATGAATATTAAAAATAAGTATCTATGAGAATTATATCATCAATGACAATCATGAAAATTATATCCATATAAGTGGTATCCAATAAGAATTATGAAATTATATCACCTAACTATGCCTCCTAATTTCTAAATAAGTTTTTAAATCTTAAAGCCCACTTCATGCACTTGACAATCATGACTATTAAAATATCATAAGTGACAACTAGTTCGGTGACTATTTGATAGTTCAATTTCTCTATAATTTTTCTATAATTAGAGGAGTCAACTTAAGAGTCGGCACATATAAACAAGTCTATCCTCAAATCAAGTGGTGGGTCAAGTTATGCACATCAATCATGTTAATGTTAGACACTCATACTTAGCACAATTGGAGTAATGACTTGGATAGGAAACCACACCTCCTAGGGTGTACGGCACGGATGGCCAGCCTCTGGCTCTATTGGGCCCAAAAGCTTCCGATTGGTTAAAAAAACAGAACAAATCATGGTAGATATAATATTTCCAATTTTATGCAACAAAAATTCCACCCATGAAGCAAAAAAAAAAAAAAAAAAAAGCCTAAAGCAATGTATTCTAATGTCCAGTTATCATGACAAAAAGAACATTATGACAAGCTCAATTGAGTCGAACAACAATAGGGGATGATGAGGGTGGTGAGGAGCACCTGACGAATATCACCCACATCCAATGCAACATGACTAAAGTTTTCCCACATTTGCCAAGAGTTTCGCCTGATATGTTGGAAATGTGAATATCTAAGCAGCAGCCGCTAGATGTTACATAAACAAACATAAATCAAGAACACAGAAAAATACTTGAACTTCAAGGCTTCCTTGAATGCAAAAAATGCTTCTTTTTTTTTCTTGCTGATCAAATGCCTGCAAAAACCACAGGAAATAAGAAAGTGGAATCAAATAAAACACTAATTTTACATCATATTATTTACCCAACTGACAACCCACATTAACCATAGTATTTATAATTAAAAAATAAATACAAAATAAATAAAAAGTAAATAAAAAATAAAAAAAATAAAAAATAATAAAAATAATAAAAATAATAAAATGATAAAAATAAAAAGAAATAAAAAAAATAAAAAAAAATAAAAGAATAATAAAAGAATAAAAAAAATAATAAAAATAAAAAAAAATAATAAAAATAATAAAAAAATTTAGGCAACTGACAACCCACATTGGCTATAGAAAATATAATCATATTGAATTATCAAAATGAGTACGCATAATAACTCACTTACAATCTAACCTAACCATTAAACCGCCGCCTAAGATATTCGATGAATACGGTCATACTAAATTTTCATAATGAAAAAAGATCATGACTCGATGCTATGTTATGTATTTTCATTCAAGAATAATAAGCCTCGGGTTCAAGAACATGAAACATAATATCTCTGATTTTCAAGATTAAGGCCATCACGACAATCTATCTCATACACAACACAACACAAAGCAGGAACCTTGGGTTATAGAGTAGAATTATATAAGATTATCATCATCAAATCACATTCCCAATATAATAAAATTAGTTATACGATCTTATTTTAGCATTTTTCATCTCAATTATTAGTGTTCTACCTCTTCTCTTAAGTTTTAAGTTCTCCACTAACTTTTTATCTAAATATATTTTTTTAAATGGTATTATGTTTGACATATTTTTTGCATCTTCAAGTCATGTAATACGTCGCTCTCTAATTTAGAACTCTTAATAATAGAATGGCAAGAATTAAAATATTAACAATGAAATCTAAATACACACACTGACAAATAGAAATAACACCGACAAGAAAAGATACGCACAAGCAAGCAATGTTGTTCCAAGCCTCCCCATTTTCAGGGTCAACTTGAATAGCACGGACAAATGCATCAAGAGCCTTTTTTGTGTCTCTAGCCTGCACAAAATTTCCCAGCATCTCAACAAAAAAATAAAAACCCCCCACAAAAATAATACTCGCACACATCTCGGCTAGAAGAAAGACCTTCAGGGCAGCAGCACCAAGAGCAAACCAACCACCCTGGTATAAAGAATTCAAGGCCATTGCAGAATCCCTGCAGTGTATTCCAGAATAAAGGATTGCGCATGTAACTCAGCTTCGAACTAGAGAAATAAAGAAAATAAGTATACCAAAAGATTTTGGATGATTCATAATTCCCTCGACCGTAAGCATTGCGAGCAAGGGAACGCTGGAAAGTAGAATAAGGGTCAAAAAAAAATGTGATGTGAAACATAGAGTCGAATTTCTGATACACGCGAGCACCATTCACCATTGCTCTTGCAGATTTATTATTCGAAACTTCGAGAGCTCTCCTATAGCAGCTATCATCATTGGTGATGTCACCCAATGAACACCTAGAAAGCAAATTTGAGAAAAGACAAATGTCAATTTCTCTTTGTAATAGAAACTTAACTCAAAATAATCTGTCCGTGCCCAAGCATTTACAAACCAAGGCACCGAAACAGGATCAAAAAACAAAAACAAAAAAAAAGATATTTATAAGCATGAAAAATGAAAAAAAAAAAAAGTTTACAAAGGACATTTACAATTAACGTGCCCAAGCATTGATGACCCGGAAGAACAAAAATCAAACGAATGATATAAACATAACTTGATGAAAGAGAAAGGAAAGACACCAACAAATGAGAAAATAAAGTATTAACTTCAGAGACATAGCTTGCAATCTAATGCGCCCAATCATTAGACACCATTTATCGGTTTTGGTATTCTCTTACTCTTTATGAAAATTCTATTTCTAGATCACTACATAACAACATAACTTTCTCACAGTAATAAAATGTAACTTAGTGCACAAAACTCTCACTTATCGTGTGATTTGGTAGAGATTAATATCTTGACAATGTTAACCCTGAAATCAGAGAGACTATATCTAATGAGTCAAACAATACTATTGTTATTAGACAAAAATATTTGTTATCACACCAAGACACAAAGATCATGCTTAGCGCATGGTCTAGGAGACGATGGAGGCTAATATCTCATCAATCTTACCTCAAAGATCAAAGAGATTGTGTTTGAAGAGTCTCGAACCCGAGACCTACCACCAACATAAGAACCACGAACATGAATACGGACACGGGAATATGACACGACAGAATATAGGAACACGATAAATTTTAAAAAACTAAGATACGGATACGACTAGGATACGGTATGATTAAAAAAAATAAAAAAAAATAAAAAGTATTTTCTTTATAAATATTAGGTATTTTATAAAATAAAATAAAATAAAATATTTTATTTTATAAAATAAATATATTTTTTTATTTTATAAAATAAAAATATTTTATTTTATTTTATAAGATATTATTTATAATCATCTTATTTTATAAAATAATATTTTATAATTATCTTATATTATTAAAAAATAGATTTTTTTATTATTTAAAATAAAAATATTTTATTTTATTTTATCAAAATCGCACCCCCCAACCTACAGAATCGCGCCCCCGCCACCCCCACAAAATCATGCCCTCCCCTCGCCTCCCCACAGAATCGTGCCCCCTGCCTCCCAACAAAATCACGCCCACACCCGTCGCCCCACAGAATTGGCCATTCAGCGTCGTGGGCAACGACGGCCACTCGACATTGTCGGACGCCGGCCACTTAACGTCGTCGTACATTGGCCACTCAGCATTGTCGGCATGGATATGGCATCCGACACATCCATCCGATACACCACGTGACATATCAGATATGAATTGGTCAATGATACGCCACGTGGCGTATCAGACATGTATCAATGTCGTGTCCGTACCATGTCCACGTGTCTGACACGTGGACTCGGCTATAGGAAGCCATATCCGTGCTTCCTTGCCACCAACGGATAAAAATATTTGTTATTATACCAAGACACACCCTCTTAACTTGATAATAGTAGTAAAACACATAAATGTCTCACCCATCACTAAAAAACTTCAAAATTTATATATTTTGCATCCATCACTAAAAAACTAAAAATCTAATGGTAGCATCTAAATCATAATCAATTAATTATCCAAGAAAAGAGTAAGATAGAGTACCATAAGCGGGGGTCATTTGGAAACTTGGCTAGTCGTTTCCTTACGAGCTCGATCGCAACTGCCTTCTTTCCCAATAAGCTTGTTAGAGAAAAACCAAACCATGATGTAAAAGATTTTTTGGGGCAGCCCACTAGTTGTGTGCTCTCATCATAAACATGAAACAGGACAAAAAAGAATCAGCATACCAATTGCAGTGTATTAAATTGTCCCACAGCTCCAAACTTTCAAAAATTTCAATCGCCTCTGCTATCAACCCAGAGCTCACCAAGAGTTCCCCATACTCCCTTGCCACAAAAAAAATAAATAAATAAATAAATAAAACAGAATGATATTCCACACTTTTTCACTCACAAAAATACATAAAAAGAAAGAGTGAATCAAATAGCAAAACAGGCAATTTACTTCTTCAGGGTAGAAACAGTGGGAATATCAGCAAGGAAACAAAATGGAATTCTTTTCACGGCTCGGGGAGAATCATTATGAGCACCTTCGATCTGAAATCCCAACCCATTCATATGTTAAGGATATGATGATGTCATCTAAAAGCTAAAAAAAAAGAACTTAAATCGCCTATGAGCACAACATATGATGGAGGGGGGAGGGACCACATACCAGATTTTTCATCATTGCCAATGCACGCATCTTGGAATGACTACGAGTCGCTTCCCAGCGAACACGTAACAAATCACAAAAATATCGCAGCTAAAAAATAAAAAGAAAAAAAAAACAAAAAGTTATTATGAGGATGAAGATTATACTAGGGAATCTTGTGCCATTGTGCCGTATTCTCAAAATAATTGAATTTAAGGACCAATTTTTCACAAATTAATAAATTATGCCCCTGCCCCCGGATGTGCCACATCACATATACATATATGCACACACACGCATGCACCCACACACATAAATATACTGTATATATGCTGCATGTGTAATAGGATGAAGAACATTTTTTTTGTCTTAAAAAGGCAGCTCTAGAGGAGGGCAAGTGTGTGCAATCTTTTTTTTGGACAAAGAATGTTTTTTTAATTTATAAAAAATATCTTTAAATTAAATTATTTTTCAAGACAGGGCACCGTAGCACAATTTTCCCATTTTATACTATATGCTCACTAAAACAGTTACAAATATGGATTCAATCCCAACCCTAGATATTAATCAATTTGTACAACAAGCCAACAAGAGAATGCTCAGCCTTCTAAGAAATCAATGGAGATCAATACGAGTTTCATAGTCTCTATGATGGCATAGAATGTATGCGAGCACAACACTATTCGTGACATGATTCACTTCTTCGTAATTTATGATCTGAACACCAAACAAAGAACCACCAGCTTTGGAGCTCACCAGAGAAACAAGCCCTTAGAAAGTAGGGCATGTTAGTTGGTCAAAATATAAGTCTTACTTAGAGATGTGCCGCTACAGGATTCGGTCAGAAGCATGAGCGTGGGAATTTTTGTAAAAGAGCACTTTTTTTTTTGCTAATTAGCAGTTACCCAAGCAAGGCATCTAGAGTTAATATTAGGTTAAAGATGAACATTCTAGCAGGCTGAACCTAAGTCTTACACTCTTACTTAGAGATGTGCATTTGAGGGCTTCAGTCAGAAGCATGAGTATGGGTATTCTTGTAAAAGAGCACATTTTTTTGCTACTTAGTAGTTACCAAATTAGATCATATAGGGTTAATTTTAGGTTAAAGATGAACATTCTAGCAGGCTGAACCTAAGTCTTACTTAGAGATGTGCATCCAAGGGCTTAGCTCAGAAGCATGAGCGTGGGTATTCTCGTAAAAGAGCACATTTTTTTGCTAATTAGCAGTTACCCAAGCAAGGGATCTAGGGTTAATTTTAGGTTAAAGATAAACACTCTAGCAGGCTGAACCTAAGTCTTACACTCTTACTTAGAGATGTGCATCCGAGGGCTTCGGTCAGAAGCATGAGCGTGGGTATTCTTGTAAAAGAGCACATTTTTTTGCTACTTAGTAGTTACCTAATTAGATCATCTAGGGTTAATTTTAGGTTAAAGATGAACATTCTAGCAGGCTGAACCTAAGTCTTACTTAGAGATGTGCATCCAAGGGCTTAGCTCAGAAGCATGAACGTGGGTATTCTTGTAAAAGAGCACATTTTTTTGCTAATTAGCAGTTACCCAAGCAAGGGATCTATGGTTAATTTTAGGTTAAAGATGAACATTCTAGCAGGCTGAACCTAAGTCTTACACTCTTACTTAGAGATGTGCATCCGAGGGCTTCGGTCAGAAGCATGAGCGTGGGTATTCTTGTAAAAGAGCACATTTTTTTGCTACTTAGTAGTTACCTAATTAGATCATCTAGGGTTAATTTTAGGTTAAAGATGAACATTCTAGCAGGCTGAACCTAAGTCTTACTTAGAGATGTGCATCCAAGGGCTTAGCTCAGAAGCATGAGCGTGTGCATTCTTGTAAAAGAGCACATTTTTTTGCTAATTAGCAGTTACCCAAGCAAGGGATCTAGGGTTAATTTTAGGTTAAAGATGAACACTCTAGCAGGCTAAACCTAAGTCTTACTTAGAGATGTGCATCCAAGGGCTTAGCTCAGGAGCATGAGCGTGGGTATTCTTGTAAAAGAGCACATTTTTTTGCTAATTAGCAGTTACCCAAGCAAGGGATCTAGGGTTAATTTTAGGTTAAAGATGAACACTCTAGCAGGCTGAACCTAAGTCTTACTTAGAGATGTGCATCCAAGGGCTTCGGTCAGAAGCATGAGCGTGGGTATTCTTGTAAAATAGCACATTTATTTGCTACTTAGTAGTTACCCAATTAGATCATCTAGGGTTAATTTTAGGTTAAAGATGAACATTCTAGCAGGCTGAACCTAAGTCTTACTTAGAGATGTGCATCCAAGGGCTTAGCACAGAAGCATGAGCGTGGGTATTCTTGTAAAAGAGCACATTTTTTTGCTAATTAGCAGTTACCCAAGCAAGGGATCTAGGGTTAATTTTAGGTTAAAGATGAACACTCTAGCAGGCTAAACCTAAGTCTTACTTAGAACATGGGGACTTCTAGAAGGTGATGTACGAAAGAATGCAATGCCCAGCCACTTACAGCGAAACACGTGGATCTCTGAGCATCAACTGCCTCTATGAATGGAGCCATGTCCCAGCCTGAAGCAGAGCGAAACCAAATAACCAAGAGGCTCATTGAAGAAGCAATTCGAGCCGCCGTTACTGCCATAACACAACGGGTAAACATACCTTGCATCTCATCATGACGAGTACTTGATTTTATCAGAAGGCATTGAGCAAGAATCACAGCCTGCTGGGCTGGTTTCAGAGGAACAGAACTCGCCCTAGCTCCTCCGGCTTCATTAGAATCCCCCAACAATAATGGCAATTTGAGCACGTCCGAGAGTTCACGGGGTTCAGTTGTGTTTGCGTGTGATTCCTCTTCCATGATGGACGAATCATGGGGAGCAATGCTTTCTGACGAACCTGTATTTACGATCAACACTGCTTGTGCTCTTGGCTCCGCCTGAGCGAGGAGTCAGTCTCAGAGTTTAGAAGAAAACAAACAATGGGTTACTAAAATGAATGGAAGATGAATTACTTGATGCACAGTTCGATAACCAAGAACTCCAGAAATAGAAAGCGAAAGCCCTGCTGCAGCTTCGGCTGATTCAAAGTGCAGTCTGATATCATGTTAATTAATGGATAAAAGGCATGCCGAGAGAATAAATCACACAAAAACAAGTAAAAATTGGGGAATTGCTTGGGAAAAGAACAGTAAAAAAAAAAATACAATCACGCAGAAAAATGAGGAGAAGAAAACCTTGCTTCCCTAAGAAGCTTTTTTTTTGGACTGCAGCTAAAGAAAATCTTGTGAAAGATAAGTATTTTTTTCTATCAGAGCACATTTCCAACATAATTGGAGTCCAAAATATAGGTTGTAGTTCTTCATGTTATGCTATATTAATTTGCCAATTTAAATATTTTTTAAATAAAACTACGACCTTGTTTGATAAATTATTGAAAATTTTCAAACCATTGAAAAATAAAACTTTCAAAATTTTTAATTTTTTAATATATTTGATAACAAAATTTTAGGGAGCTCTTAATTAAAATTTTAAAATAAAAAATCAATAAAAATAATAAGTAGGCAGAGACTTACTTATCGTTGAATACAGAACACGCTCAAAAAACTTTTTTAAAAGCGACCATTTTATCCTCTTTTTTTTTCTTTTTTAAAAATTTAGATTCTATTGGTTATTTTTTAAAAATATTTATGTCTTTTTTTGAATATTATAATTTATTTATAAATATGTTTCTAGTGATTTTTTTTAAATAATAATTAATAATAATAGTGAAAAATAAAATATTATTAGAAATTATATTTATTTTAAATAATATGTAATACAATAATAATAATAATA
This sequence comes from Sapria himalayana, assembly GCA_029783825.1. Taxonomy (NCBI): domain Eukaryota; kingdom Viridiplantae; phylum Streptophyta; class Magnoliopsida; order Malpighiales; family Rafflesiaceae; genus Sapria; species Sapria himalayana. Next base: position 98,059 of record JAREIK010014862.1, read on the forward strand.
AATATGTAAAATACATAATTTTTAGTTTTCAGCATTTACAGTTATCAAACAATATATTTTCTTCCGCATTCATTTGTCAATAACTTATCAAATAATTTTTAAAGTATATATTCAACACTTAATTTTTTCATTTTATCAGACATACACTAAATATGATTTCTTCTATCCATATTCAGAAAAATATGATACGTATGAATAGAAGTGACAAAAGGATTGTGCCAGGCCCAAGCAGCCTACTAGCATAGCTCATGTCATGCCTTGGCGCGGCAAGTACTATTGGCTAGACTTAGAGATCCTATGATAAGTACATTGAACATAATTTTACATAAAATATACTATTTTATGATCTTCTATAAATTTAAATAGAAGACTTGTACTAATAATCAATCTAATTATTTATTATTTAACAAACTCATCATTATAAATGAAAAAGAATGCTAATGCCTAAAATTTAAATTGATTTAAATTCAATATCATTATTATTTAGATGATTTGCATAGAATATAATAAATCTTTTTTTTGATACATTGTTAGACGTGTCTCCTTTGATATTTTATTTCACTATTAATTTTACAATTATATTTTTTTTATGATATATATATTAGTCACAATTTTTTATGCCAAATACTTTTTAAATTATATTTTTTTATGCTTGTATCATTTCAATATCTAGGGTTTTCATAGGGATCAAGAAAGAAAAGATAGAGGGAGAAAGAAAATTAAAACGAAGAAACTAAATTTCTATTAAAAATGAAAAAATTAACTTATAATACACAAAACCATATATATATAGTTTGGGGTAGATTGACAACTCACAAGTCGGGCACTCCCAAATAAACTAAATTCAATTAATTATATTTGTTTACACTTGTGTCACTTCAATATCTAAGATTTTGGTAGGCATCAAAAAAGGAGAGATAGAGAGAAAAAATATGTTAAAACAAAAAAATAAGTTTCACTTAAAATGAAAAAATTAGTTCAAAAAACACATCAACCATATATATATATATATCAATATATAGTTTGGAGTAGGCTAACAACCTACAAGTCAGGCACTCCCAAATAATCAAAAAATAAATAAACAAAAAATAATCAAAATTCATTTAATTATATTTGCTTACGCTTATGCCACTTCAATCTCTATGGTTTTGGAATGCTTCAAGAAAGGGAAGATAGAGGGAAAAAAAGTTAAGATAAAAACTAAATGTCTATTAAAAATAAAAAAATTAGTTCATGGTACACATAAGCTACATATATATAATTTGAGGCAAGTCGACAACCCACAAGTCGAGCACACCCAAATAATAAAAAATAAATAAAACAATAAAAAATAATTTAAATTCAATATACCCTTCAAGTTGGGAGTTGGGACATACAGTTCCTAGATTTGATGAGAAAAAAAACATTATATCAACAAAATTTTCATGAAGTTGTCAACAGTTTGATTGCTAGTATGTAAGTAAGGAATAATGATCAAATCATCGTATATCTTCTTATAAATGAAATAATAATCAACCTCAATATATTTTATATGCTCGTCAAAAACTGAGCTAATAATATGTCAAGTTACCCGGCTGTCACATTAAAGTGTTATGTATCTTTGAACTAAAATGTAAAACTCCTCCAAGAGATGGCTTCTCTATTAGATAGAGCTCACACATAGCTAACGACATAGCCTTGTACTATGTCACTATATTATATCTCAAAATAAATAAATACCTCTTAATTTTCAATCAGACAGTTATTTATAAAAAAAAAATACAAAAATATATGATGAATCTCATATATGTAATTAAATGGACCCAACTAAAATTTGAATATGTATCAACTTAAATATGCTCATGATTTCTAAACATAATTTCATGTCCTAGAATTTTCTTAACATGCCTGAGAATCCTAAATATTACGTTCATATGAATCTATCTAAAAATATCTATAAAATAACTAATTATAGTGATAACATATGTAATATCTAATTTAGTTAATATCAAATAATTTAGTTTTTTTTATGAACATTTACATCTAGAGATGTCAACTGGAAAGCTAATATCAACAAATAAGTTTATACTTGGATCAAGTGATAAATAAACAGATGCACATCATATATCTAAAGAAGATACACCAAAACAATTCTCATACTTTTCAATTTTTTTATCTAAAACTCAGTCTGTATAAATAATTTCAATAAAGATATATTCAATTGATTAGAGGTGTCAACCGTGCCCGGGCCCGTGTCGTGTCGTGCCTGACCCGGCATGGTTCGGCCCGCGGCACGGCACTCCGGCATGGGTTTGTCCCGTGCCGGGTGTCTCTGGAGCCCGACCCCACGATGCCCCTCCCGCAAAAAAAGACCGCGGATCGGGTCTAATTCAACCCGACCCGCGGTCCCCCGTATCCCGAACCGCTCAGCCAGGCAAGCCCGAGCGGGCCCAGTTATTTTAAACCGTGCCTGGCCCGGCACAGCGGCACGCACGTGCCCAAAAAATTCGGGGCCCATTTGACACCTCTACAATTGATCATCTCATGCAATGAGAATATCATTAACATATACAATTAGCATCACATACTTACTTCTTAATCCAAGTTTTTAAAAAATAGAGTGACACATATCTTCTAAGACCAGATATAATAAGTATCATTATAAATTTATTAAACCAAACCTTAAGAAATTATGTTAGGGCATGAAAGACCTTCCCTAATTTGTACAACAAACATATACTCTCATAAATATTAAATTTTAAAGGCTATCACATAAAAACTTCTTCATTTATATTACTATAAAGGAATGTTTTTCTTACTTCTAGCTGAAACACGAGCCATATACATAACTGTAAAATAGAGAGTGCCAATGTAATAGTGTTCATTTTGTTCATATGACAAGAAAATATCTAAATAATCAATGTAATAATTTTGGGTAAAATTATTCGCTACCAATCTAACCTTAAATCCGTTGATCTTTCCCCGAGTCCCATCTTCTCTATATACACTCATATTCATTTCACTACTAGCTTATCTATTAGTTTTGGATTGAAATCTCACACAAATGTTAGATTTGATGGCACTCAATTTTCCCAACATGATTTTTCGCTATCTTGGATGACTAAGTGTTTCAGCAATAATATCCAAAAACATGCAACTATCGAATAAGGATAAAAAATAAAAATATATAATATCAAAATGAGAATAAAAAAATACTCAAGATAAAAAATATTAATTTCTTCAATAATACATTCAAAATATCCAAGTTGTCACTTCGAATTAAATCGGCTGTACAATAGACGACTCATTTGGAAGAAACCATGGACTAGAGGTGGAAAAAAAGTCTGGCCGTTTGAGTCCGATTCGCATTAAGTCTACCTCAACACGACAAGGAAGGCCCAAGCACATGAATGGCAAAGGCCTAGGGTAGCACATGGCATGCCACATGTTGTGTTGGGCCTATTGTTTATGCTCGCATTCCAAATTCAACTCAGCAAGGCATGACCAGGTACAATGGCCCAAGCACGTCAAAACCAGCCTAGTTGACATAATGAATCGGGTTGTGCCCAGGCCGTTGCATTGGGTCAAGCAGAGCCCAATCCAACTTTGTGCATGTATCCCACAAGCCTTTTAAATTTGTAAAGATTCCAATTAGAGGTGTGATGGCATGGCATGGAATTGACCCATGGGGTAGTCTAGGGCTTCGACCGGGCCAGGCAGCCCTGGAACAGGACCAGCCAGGTGCCCAGGCCAAGCCATGGTGCCATGCTTGCTTGGATCTCACACAGGACCCAGGCTTGCTGCAGCAGCAGCATTGTGCCGCACCCGAGCTTGCATAGGTTAGTCAAATGTGATTACAGGACAACTATCACATGAAAAGCCCAAACTTGATGGCAAAAACAGTAAGGCTGCCTCCTTTCCAACATGAACAACATGACCATTAACTAAGCTTGGATAAGGTAAGCTGAAACCCTAGAATAGCAGAAACTAAGAAAACAAAAACAATTGCAACAATTGGAGAAAGCAAGTAGATGAATCTTAAATGTAGATTATCAAGCTAAAGCAAAATTACAAAATGTGACAAAAAACCTGCAAGAGTCAATGCGCCCATAAGTGTAGTCCACCAATCCTGCTTCTAAATGGACCACTGAGACAATTCTATATGATTCTTCCTCCTGAACCATATCATACCAATAGCACGTTACTTTCTCTGGAGCACCAAAATGATTCAGGGCCTCAGCCATACAGAGTTGAAGGAGATCAAGTAAAGATGCTGAAAGCTCTGACAAAATTTGCTGTTGAACGAGCAGGAGCCTCCCCAGCCACCAGGAAACTGTACTGATTGCACATGTAGAGGAAAAGCCCCTTCTGAATAAAATATCCTTTATGCCCATGAGCAATATTTTTGCAAAAGCTAAGCACTGCATAACAAAAAAAAAAAACAAATAGAGAAACAAAACAAACGAGTGATCATATGAGATCACGGTAAAATTTTTGTGAATAAATTAATTGGTCGATCTGTTATAACAAAAGATTAAAATATCGGTTTCTACGGATATATAGACACCTGGATTTTAAGGATATATCAGATATATCGAAGATATATCAGTGTGTATTTATATATGAGCATCAATCAATGATATATATATCAGTCTTAATTAATATATCGATACTTATAATTTATGAATATATCAGTACTTAAATTTTATGAATATATATATCGATACTTATAATTCTACGGATATATCGGTACTTGGATTTTATGGATATATCAGATATATCGAATATATATCGGTGTGTATTTATATATGAGCACCAATCAATGATATATATATCGGTCTTAATTGATATATCAATACTTATAATTTATGAATATATCAGTACTTGGATTTTATGAATATATATCGATACTTATAATTCTACAAATATATCGGTACTTGGATTTTATGGATATACCATATATATCGAATATATATCGGTGTGTATTTATATATGAGCACCAATCAATGATATATATATCGGTCTTAATTAATATATCGATACTTATAATTTATGAATATATCAGAAATTTTTATCATTAGTTATAACAATGCAAGTTGTAACCAATGATAAAAATTTCCGATATATTTCTGATATATCCATAAATTCTAAGTATCGATATATTCATTAAGACCGATATATCTATCCTTGATTGGTGCTCATATACAAATACACACCGATATATCTTCGATATATCCGATATATCCATAAAATCCAAGTACCGATATATCCATAAAATCCAAGTACCGATATATTCATAAAAACCGATATTTTAATCCTTGGTTGTAACAATGATGATGCAAGTTATAACAACACACCTAATATGTTTTATAGTTGGTGGCAATTTTTTTTATATTTCTTGCATCATGAGTTGCAATTGCTGTATTTATGCATGAATCATTTTCAGAAAAAAACAGAGTATTTTTCACTTTTGCTTTGGGAGTTTTTGTCTTATCTAAGTTTAGAGTTAGCAGGGGAAGGTCTAGAGACCTTCCCCATCTAGGACATCCAATAAAGCATAAAAATTGTTGCCTTCATGAAATAGTCATGTCCAATATCTTTTTTCTGAAAAAGAAACAACTCACTTATATATGCTTAGTCCACTAGTACGATATTAGATTTAAAATTATATGTCTCATAGTCTAATAGTCACAATAGAAAATAGTAAGAGAAATAAGTAAATACTAAATCTACTCGAGAAGATGTATAATTTAAAATATTTCACAAATGACTATTGCTATTACCTTGAAATTAGTCCATCCTGGATTTTGAGACTAATATTTATCTAACTTTTGTAACCAACAAAATTATCTCAAAAAAAAAAATAGTATTATTACATAAATTTTCTCTCTTAACATGCTAATGGCCAAGGAGAATTAAAAAAACTAACTAGTTAAATGTGTCTGTGATCACTAAAAGAAATATCGAGGCATGAAGCTTTTTGGATACCTAAAATAAGCGAAGAATGTGATTGTAAATATTATTTCAAATAGAAAATCAAAACTAAACCAAATATCATACAAACACTATCAAGCTTAAAGGATTTAAAAGATTCAATAATTTATTTTTAGGATCAAGTAAAAAAACTACTAGTAAATGATAAATTATACAACATCAAATATATCGAGGCTAGTGCTATGACTATGAGCTTCAAACATAACATTACAAACAATATAGATACGAACTAAATGCAGATATAAAAGGAATAATGTGTGTGTTGCTGTTGCTAAGTAAAGTTAATTATCAAATTAGTTGTGTGCTTATATAATTTTCTAATTTATTTTTATTTTTAATATTATGATTAAATTTAACTACGAAAGAGATGTATTTTTATTGAGCTATAATTTTTTTTTCATTTTCATTTATAATGCAATGTAGTTTATTTTTAATTTTTAACTTTTTAAAAATTAAAATTTTATTTTAAAAATATATTTAAAATGAAATAATCAATGACCACTGGCTGTATAATTTTAATTGCAACCAGTGGCACTGGCCAGTGTCACAGTCAACCTGATTCGACACGACCCAACACAACCTAGCATGCTCGACTGAAGAAAGCGAGCCTTCATGTCATATCGAGCTCATCTCCCATGATGTCATATTGTGCCGACATAACCCGAGCACCCATTTTGTATCATGTCTGGCATGACACGGTAACCTGACTAGACCACCAAAATTAAGATTGTGTTAGCTATTTGATGATGATAGGATATTTAGGTTGTAATAATTTTGGTACGACATGACTCATTTAACATCTCTAATATATATAAACTATACCACACTACACAATAATCCCTGACACCACGCCAAGTAATACCTAGGTAATTGCACACGTTGCACATTGCTCACATGTGCACACTACATTACACACTGCACCCTTCACTATGCACATCCAATACACACACTGCACAACACAACCCATGCTCACTAAGCCATGATATCAACACGAGAGGTACCAACATTACACAATGTGCACATAAAAATAAACGCCAACAATGGATTGGTATTTAAAACTTCATTATAACTTTAGCAATGAGATGAAGTTACATACACTACACATTAGAGGTGTCAAACGGGCCGGCCCGGCACATTTTTTTTTGAGCCCGAGCATGCCTTCGTGTCGTGCCTGACTCGGCACGGTTTAAAATAGTCGGGCCCGCTCGGGCTGGCCTGTTTGTAAGGTTCGAAATTCGTGGGACCGCGGGGTCGGGTTGAATCAGACCCGACCCGCGGTCTTTTTTGAGGGAGGGGCCATCGCGGGGTCGGGCTCAAGGAACACCCGACACGGGACGAACCCGTGCCTGTGTGTCGTGCCACGGGCCGAACCATGCCGGGTCAGGCACGGCTCGTGCCTTACCCGGGCACAGAATTTTCCCGTGCCGGGCCGGCCCAGGCACGGCTAAACCGTGCCATGCCTCGTGCCCGGTTGACACCTCTACTACACATGCACGACACATGCACTTACACTTCTCTCACACAACACATGGATGGATGTGCATTTGCACAAAACATACGCACTTCTCTACCCGTGTGTGTTTGTGTTGTTACATGTGCATGCTACACATACTCTTCTCTCTCTCTCTCTCTATATATTTATGGTTAGCTATGATATCATGATAAATTCAAAATAAAAAAAATATCAATGAACAAAACAAGAGAAAAATACATAAAAGACCCATAAATACAAGTGAGATACCTAACACTATAAAAATATAAAAAAATTAAGACAACCCACGCGTAGGGGCTCCCATCAAAAATAGTAAATACATAATACTATATAACAAAAACAAAATTGAGAAAAAAATGAACAAATGACCAATGTTCCTCAAGCAATGACATGAACAAATAGGTCATCCACCACATAATAGAAAGACAAAGTCAAGGATGCCTAAGATCCACATAGAGAACAAGAGCCAAATAAGATGAAGATATAATGTATGGTTTTTTTACCAACAAAAAGCAGAAACAATTTGTCACAAATAACATGGCTATCAACATTTAACAAAAAGTGACTACCTGGAGATTCGAGAACTTTCCAAATAAGTCAGCCCCATGAGATATGAGCTGCTTACAAGCCCAGATATCCCAATCAACAGCTTCTTTGCCATCAAGTACTTTCAGAGGAAAATGATATTGAGGCATTTTATCCAATGGACTAAAATCAAAAGCCGAATAAAAAAAGAAAGTGGTAAGCAACAAAATAAATTTCAGAAGTAAAATTCCTCTAGTGTTTTTGAGTAACAAGACCATCAAAATAAAATAAAAATCACCAGCAAAATTAATTATTTCACATAAAAAAAACAGGACCATTTATAATTATGGAATGCCAATGGTAATATATTTATAATTATGGAATGCCAAGCTGAGCCTCATGCCCATTTTGGATCCAATCAGTCCTATTGTGGACTGTATGGTCACCTGAACCAACACGAATAACAAGAGATCGAGAAGAATTGGCTTCGGTAGAATTTAATGTTGGAAGGGTACGTGATGAAGAATGGCAAAGCATACAGTTTTTAGAAAGATGTTTTTAGATTTTATGTTTTTAAAATTAAAAGCATCAAATGGGCCAAACAAGATTGTTGGATCGTGTCGGGCATGCCAGGGCGGATCAGAAAAGGCCCGGGCACCGGCATGACCAGCCTCGATCACCAAGGCAGCCCAAACTTGGAGCAAGTGGATTGTGATGCAAATAGAGGTGTCAAACGGGCCGGGCCGGCCCGTCCCTTTTTTTTTTGAGCACGAGCTTGCCTTTGTGCCGGGCCAGGCATGGCACGGTTTTTAAAAGCGGGGCCCGGCAGGGCCCGCAAGCACAACGGGCCGTGCGGGGCCGGGCCCACTCGGGCCCTGCCTGGTCGTACGGTTCGGGCATCGTGGGATCGCGGATCGGGTCCAATCAGACCCAACCCTCGGTCTTTTTTGCAGGAGGGACGATCGTGGGGTCAGGCTCGGGGGACACCCGACACGGGACGAACCCGTGCCGGTGTGTCGTGCCACGGGCCGAACCGTGCCAGGTCAAGCACGACACGGCAAGGGCCAGGCACGGCACGGCCCGTGGCTAACCCGGGCCCGGGCACGGGATTTTCCCTTGCCGGGTCGGCCCGGCACCGGTTGACACCTCTAGATGCAAACTACAGAGTGCAAGCACACCATAGTAGCTGCAAGCCGCTTTGGCCCAAACTTGGGGCCCATAATTAATTAAATGTTTCATCTTGTCGAATAGAAAGTTCCACATAATAATCGATATGAGAATCTAGGTAACAAATTCAATCGTCAATCAATATTTACTTGCATTCAGCTTAAATTTATCCCTACTTATAAGTTAAAATTCATGTCCTTTTAGGATTGCTATGTTTCATGACCACATGCTCTCTTTGAAAAACTCTAAGTTTCTCTTTCATATCATCGAGTTTTATCTGATTGTTGTGCGAATCTTCAAGTTGATAATAATCCCTTTAGGTCAAGGTCGTGGTCCAGTGTGCTCTTTGAATCCCATCTAGAAATTAAAATTACAATAACATAGTAATCTCATGAATAAGATAATTTTCCCATGAAATACAAAGTCATTGTGACAAAAATAACCTTGACAGAGATAATTCCTCTCTTGAACATGTGGTCATGATGGCAATAATACAATGAGCAAGGTCATTATTCTCTAAAGCACAAAATCACCATAGCAAGAATGACCACGATCAAAGTAATTACTCTCTGAAATATATAGCTGTTTAATCACGAATAAAAATTACTTGATTTCGAGCAATTTTGCGTGAAGAATATGTAGCATGTAAAGAATATGTAGCATGTAAAGAATATGTAGCAACACTATAAAATGAAGTAACCTTTGGTATTAATTTGGCACTTAGTGCCATGATGTAGAAACAATGTTATAGTACAATTTATGTATTTGAATTAATGCAATCACGATTCAAAGATAATATCGTTACCATGAAGAATGTGTTGCACTGTAAAAAATTATGATAATCAAATAATAGAGTTACAGCATACAAATATTGTGACAACTTATTTGTATAGGTGCGAACAAGAAAGGCTACCAAAACTTATTAAAAAGCATGTGCTGGTGTAAATAAGTAATGATTTTAAAAATGTATGACTTTCTCCTGTTGTTCTACCCTCCAATTTAGTTTTCTGCCAAATCCACCAATTTATATCTGATTTTACTTTTATTCATCTAATTCCATAAAAATTATAATTCAATATAATTATTTCATTAAAACTTATATTTAATATTAATCACATCATAAAAACAATACAAAATAATGACAATAAATTAGTACATTAAGTACTAAACACATACTCACAAAAATAAGGATGTCTCCATCTGATAAAACTTCTATGAATATACCTACACCCAGCTAACTTGAGAAATGAATAACATTGATCAAAACTGAAGAAATCATTATAGTCTAGATGCCCTACCATCAATAAAAAGCAACTGCCCAATTTAACAGACATCAAAGGTATTGGGTACTACCCATGAGACCTAATCTTAAGATGTGTTTTAAAAATATTACAAATCAAATAACCAATAAATTATAGGTTAATTGGAAAAACTTACATACCATATCCAAAATAAGGCCAATAAAATCATATAGTATTAACATCATTGATGGGACATTGATCCCCAAGATGTGAAATACTAAGAATCACGGACACGGACATGGGGATACGACATGGCAGGATATGGGGATACGACACGGCAGGATACGGGGATACGACAAATTCTAAAAAACTAGGATACGGATACAGCTAGGATATGGTATGATAAAAAAAATAAAAATAAAAAATAAAAATTATTAATTATAAATATTAGATATTTTATAAAATTTATTAAATTAAGTTAAATTAAGTTAAATTAAATTAAAATATTTTATTATATAAAATAAATATATATTATTTATTTTATAAAATAAAAATATTTTATTTTATTCAAATATTTTATTTTATTTTATAAAAATATTTTATTTTATACATATCCCCATACAAATACGCCCGCCCCTGCCTCTCCCCTCAATTCGCGCCGCCCCTGCCTTTCCCCTCAATTCACGCCGCCCTTGCCTTTCCCCTCAATTCACGCCGCCCTTGCCTCTCCCCTCAATTCGCGCCACCCTTGCCTCTCCCCTCAAATCACACCGTCCCTTCCTCTCCCCTCAAATCACGGCCGCTCCTGCCTCTCCCTCAAATCGCGGCCGCTCCTGCCTCTCCCTCAAATCGTGCCCGCTCCCTACCTCACCCTCAAATCGTGCCCGCCCCCTGCCAGTGGCCAATGTCGCCCATGCGGCTACGTTGGTCACCCGATGTCGTCGGACGTCGGGCACTATAGACATGGATACGGTTGCCAACGCAACCATCCGATATGCCACATGGCATATCTGATACGAATTGTGCAATGATACGCCACGTGGAGTATCGGACACATATCCATGTCGTGTCCGTGCTTCCTTGCTCACGAATACAAAAATGTCTCACCTCACGAATACAAAAAAATCTCGCCTCACGGATACAAAAAAGTCTCGCCTCACATATACAAAAAAAAGTCTCGCCTCACATATACAAAAAAAAGTCTCGCCTCACATATACAAAAAAAAGTCTCGCCTCACATATACAAAAAAAAGTCTCGCCTCACATATACAAAAAAAAGTCTCGCCTCACAGATACAAAAAAAAGTCTCGCCTCACAGATACAAAAAAAGTCTCGCCTTACGGATACAAAAAAAATCTTGCCTCACGAATACATAAATGTCACGCCTCATGAATACAAAAATATCTCGTCTCATACTTTTACCTTTTAAAATTTTGATTATAATAATCAAACAGCACACATATATATAAATTAATTATTTTTTTCTCATATATAAATTTAGAATGCTACTAATACCACTACCTATAACTTACAATAAACCAAAAATAAAACATATTTATGAATATATTGAGAATGTCTTAATTTGTATATTTTTTCTAATTTTGACATTCTAAATTTTTATACATCAACTTAATGAAGGTGTTTCCATATTTATCTATCTTTTATTCTATATTTTTTATATCAATGATAGGAGCACTCAATCTACTAGCCAATCTAACCACCTAGTCCACTTCTCAATATTATGGTTGGTATGAACTATACACACACATATATATATATAGTATTATTAACTCTTGTATTATTATTGTTGTTATTATTATGAGTGTGAGTTTTTTTATTATTTACATTGTAGTTTGGTTTTAATAAATAATTCAATTCATCTAATTTTATTCCGCCTCTCCACAGCTGGCTCCAGTCATCAACATGACACTAATCAGTCTCAGCTGTCTCGCATCCTACCAGATAGACATTAGAGAATACCCCAGATTGCCTACGATCACGAAGGCCATGATGACTGTAATTTAACTAGCCTAAATTGAAAAAATAGAACAGAATAGAACATACCCAGTGATGTTACACTGCACGAAACAGAACAAGGCTGCAACGGCCACGCATAAGAAAAAAATCAATCTGCATATCATTTTCTCATCATCAACTCCGTTGCAATCATGGATGACAAGCTTCTCCACCAGCTCAACCAACGATTCACAAGCTTGGTCGGAAGAAGAGTAGTCTAACGCCAACAACTCTCCGAGGATTTCAGGTGCATTACTAGACAAGACTTCAAAGTAATTGCCCGATTCGATTAAGTTGAGCACTTCGCTGATGCGCGAATGGAGGTCGGGTGAATCAAGATCGAAGGTACGAGGGGACAGCGGTTGAGTGTCGGAGGGGTCGGGTGGACAAAACGTGCACTGAAGAAGCCGTAGCTCATAGCCACGCAGGCGTCCATATAGCCGTTGAGAGAATAACTCGTGATCATGGCCGCCTGAAACCGGCCGCTGCTGCTCCGGAACATTCATAACTCGGATGGCAGTTGATCCGTGACGGAACAGGAAGAGAGACAGATCTGTTTTTACGGTGAGTGTGGGGATTTACTTTGTGTATTTCATGATTTATTGGTCCCAAATACCTAAATATATCAATATCAAAATATCCCTTAATTTTTTAAAATTAAAACAAACATATACCGAGATCAGAAAAATACCCGAATTTCTTAAATTAAAAAAATATACCACACTGATAAAATACCATACTTTTTTTTTAATTAAAAATATATATACCAAAATCAAAAAAAAACACTTTCATTTTTTTTATTAAAAAAATATACCAAGATCAAAAATTACTTTACTTTTTTAAAATTAAAAAGATATATATCAAAATCTAAAAATTTTAATTTTTAGTACACTCAAACTCATAAAACCAATTTTACTCATGATTTTTGTAAGTGCATAACATATATTCAGCTGTTTAAATTTGGAAATTGATTTTCAAATTTAAAATTAATTTACAAAAAATAAAAAGCCACTTTTGATTTAAAAAGTAGTTCTCTCATGAAACAAAAATGATTTTGCTGATAAAAAACATAGGTTTTGAAAAAATGAAAATTATTTTTCTTTTTTTTTAATCAAAACATATAGTCTTACACACACACACACATATATTTTTTTTTATAATTTTTTTTATATATATACTTACGTATAACTATGTGTGTGTGTGTGTGTGTGTGTGCATTTATATGCTGTATATATATATATGTATACATTTATATGCTGTATATATATATATACATTTATATGCTATATATATGTGTGTTTATGTTTATATATATATATATATATACACACACAAATTATATATATACATTTGTGTGTGTGTGCGTGTGTGTGCATAAAGATAATCTTATATGTTTATATATGTACATTTATATTTATACTATGCATATATATAACATATGTATATACTTATATATTATGTATGTGCATATACTTTTGTATATAAATTTAGATATCTATACACACACACACACACATATATATATATATATATGTGTGTGTAATATACATATATTAAATGCTTATAAATATATAAGACTGTATACACACACACACACACACACATACTAATATAAAACCTTTATACAATACTATATAAGAGGTTTATTTATAAGTTCGTGTGTGTGTGTGTGTGTTTACATACTTATATAAAAACCTATATGTGTGTGTGTGTGCGCCCATATAGCATATATAATATAAATGTCTAAGTATATATATATATATAGCCGTGTGTGTGTGAGCATTTATATGTGTATATTACAAATAAATCACGACAATAAAAGAAGCAATTAGAAATATAAATTAGATATGTTAGATGTCATTTCTAAGGTTAGTAAAGAAATTGAAACGAATTAAAAATAAAATTGTCAAATTATGAAATAATCAGAAACAAAATAAAAAATTATCACTACTTGGCAATGGATTGTTATATGTTTTTCAATTTTATCACTAATTATGAGGCGAAGTGGGGTGTATATATATTTGCATGATATTTAGCGATAAAAATTTATGTATCTATGTGTTTTTAGAAATGAAATTTTTATCCTTTTCTAATTTTAGCGGCAGAATATGTTAACATAGCTAAATGAGAAACGTCATACTATTTTTAGCGATGGATTGTTATAGTCGTGTATACATTTGTTCAACTGGCCCCTGCCTTTTTAATTTTAGATTGGTTGTTTTTCTTACCTTGTCTCATGACTGATTTTTTAAAATTTGAGTTTTTAAAATTGCAAGTCTCAATTGAATGTCCCACTTTTTAGTGGTAGGAATAGTATTTTGGTGAATTAATGCACTGCATCATTTGCCAATAACCGTATACTTTTAAGCCGATCCAAATTTTCTGGGCTGGTTCCTTTACCACACCTACTTCCACCAGTACTTTTGGTGAGGCTGATATTAGTAGGAATTTCTCAATTGTACATATTAATTGCATTGGACATCCAATTAAGCTCGCCAATATATACATTGCATGTGCATCACATAAGTGAATTCCCAAGAGAATAAATGAATCTGAACTGGAATTATGGAGCTCTCTCTTAACAGATTAAAATTCGGCATCCATTTAAGAAGTCTGAATGCCAATGAGTTGATGTATATTATTCAATTTAGCCAAGTTTTTGAATAGTCTGCCTCGTGTCAAAATCGAATCATCACATGTGTCACTTCTATTAGACATTATTCAAATTTGCCAAATAAATTTGCTTTTGATTTTTAAAATTGCTCAATTTCTAATAATTTAATATTCTCATTCAAGACTTTTCTGATTGAGATAAGAGAATATGGTCTGCCCTTCAAAATAATTTATTCCTTTAGAATTGTGGATAGGAGTCCCCGATTTAGGTGAATGCATTGGTGTAGACTATTAAAGATCATTTTATATTTTTTATTTGACGATATGCCCGAGCTAATATTTTGTCTGCTGATTCTTTTCTTCCTAGCAATTTCATCTTAATTTACCAATTCTTATTCCATCTCATATTACATCTATGCATTCTATATATTCCATTCATAAAACTCGATATGCAATGAGAGTTGAGAGGAAAGAATATATGTTATCTTACTTTTCATCAATTGCCTACTCTCCTGGTGCTTTATTTTTTATAATGCATCAGCATATAATCTCTTTTTAATTAATATGGAGAGCTCTTATGTTGATCCAGCCTTTACTATATTTTCTTGCCTCAAAAATGTACTTTTTGTTTTTGGCTTGTCCACCACTTTCTGATCTTTGCGTCCATTGCTAGATACAAACAAGCCTAAAACTGTTTTTCCTCTACCCATTAAATTCCAAGCCCGTTGATCCCATAATATGCAAAGCATATTTTTTCCTAACGTTTGCTTTCATTTTAGGCATTTCTATATCATCAAAGATAAATAATATTGGCTTATTATTAGCCAGACTATCCACATTCTCATTTTCAGGCTCATTTGTCAAGTTTATCCTATTTTCTTTTTCTCCTCTTTTCACGTCATCTTTTTTTTTAATTAGATATATACGCAGTTGTTTCTAACCCTAATGTTGATTATCTTTCTTTTCTGATTTAGGTAAGACAGATGTTCTATTCCTTTTCAATACATGTAGGTCAAAATCTAGGATATTAGGAACATTTCAATTCTCATTGTTTTTTTTTCCACAGCATAAACATGAACTTTCTAAATTTGTACTGCAAGTAGTCTTTTTCGCTCATTCCTCGATCATATTACTTATGTCTCTCCCCTTATCACTTTTTAATAATAACGAGATGAACTCGTCTGACTGTATACCTGTCAAGAATGATCTCAACACCATTTTTCCTTTATTTTTTGTTATTTCCATTATAAAATATGCAAATACATAAATCTATGCTCAGAACAATAAAAAAATATTCAAACAAAAAAATCCAGAATGTCAAATATTGGGGGGTATGTAATTTTTTCCCAAAGCCACCCTTCTCCAAATGTCTTGATCAAGGCAGACCCACATGCCTGATTTCTGTCCCAATGCCCACTATTAGGCATACCAGCTCGGTCCACAGGATGGTCCACCTGCTAGACATCCAAGGTGTTCAAAAAAAACTGTGCCCCCTCATTTGTTGGCTGCCGTAGTGTGGTTGTTAGAATCCTACAATAGTAGTCCACCCCCCATTCGTCAGTATTTGATGCTAGCATTTCCGTTTGCCTCCCTCCAGATCATCTTTAATATTGATAATTTTAAAAAACAAAATATAGATCACCTAATCTAAGTTTTTTTTTTCATTAGGAGATGGACTACTGCTTACGCCGCCATCCGTCGCCACCAGAAATATTTTGGATCTTCTTTTTTATATTCGTTTCTCAATATCTTGTTGCTCAAGTTGATGCTAACTAGTTAAAATTTGAGCGGAAAATACTCAGAGCATCTCTTTAATTATACTCACTAGAGTCTCATTGGATATCATTCTGGCTATCTTACAAATATCATGCAAATTGAAATAAAATTCAATTTTAAACTAATTGAAATGAAATTCAATTTTATCTTAATTTTTAAACAAGTTATTATTTTTAATAATAAATATTTGTAGAAACATAATTTTTCATCACTAAATATCTTGCAAATTTATCCACCAACATCATGTGCGTGATAATTGCGATAAAAAATTAAACTGTTTCAATATTATATGCACCTTCAAATAGTGACCCATCATTATTCCGTTTCTAAATTTTATAGTAATATTTATTTTATGTTTAAAATTCATTTGTATTCCATTTATAATTTTAGAAATAGAAATGGACTTATTTATTTTTTTATTTTTATTTTGTCATTTTATTGTGTTAATATGTCTTTATATAATGTGTCTATATGCACCACATATATAAATAGTACGATTTACCGTTGTCCGTCGAGCTCTGGCGACCCCTGCGCCTGAAATTGAATCCCAGACTCCACCGCCTGACTGGTATCATCGAGGTTAGAGGACTGTGGCCGGCATCATACAGCGGCGCGGGGATTCACAGTCTCAAAGTCCAAAGTGAAGGAGGCCGTATCTAGGATGACACTCGGCGGATTCGCCATAACACCGCACAAAGTATCGATATGCGTTCTGCTTCAGCTGTACGCTTTTCCACCTCATCCGATCTCCCTCACATCCGTCTCTCAGCACAACCGACTCGGCCTGTTCTTGATGGCCATCATGAAGGTCAGATCACCTCTCATCCCGTTCAAATTCTTCTCCCTTCTTTTTACCAGAAACTGTCTTCCGATACGTCTTGTCTCATCCCGTTCAAACTCTCGACGCAGTCACATGCTTCATATCTGGAGCCAAGCCTCAGCCAGCTTGTATTTCAATTGAGAGAAGTCTGTGGTCATATTGGCAATTGGCTGGCCGAGCATTTAGTAGCCAGGCTGTCATCCCTATCGTCTCCAAACGATCTGTTTAATTTCTTTGCTGAAATCGGAGGTTCGATCCTGAAAAATCTGGTTGATATCCGTTGCGTCATGTACTTTATTCACCATCGGTCTATTCTAGGTATCATTGGAAGCGCTGGTTCATCTGCTGTAGAAGATAGCCGAGTTTATCTGGACGTTAATTCTAAACTTGGAATTTTTCTCAGGCATTGCCTGCTTGCTTTCAACATGTTGTCCTTTGAGGTACAATATTGTTTCTGTTCTTGTTCTTGCCTACTTGCTTTCAACATGTTATTCTCTGATGTACAGTATTGCTTTCACATTTTATTTTATTTTACATTATTTATTGAACATTATTTTTTTTTGTTACATTTTAGTAGGATTTTATTTTAGATACTATCTAAGTCCGGTAGTATTTAATTTTTTTGTTCATATTTACAATATCATATAAATATAATATGTATAACATAACCTACTTACATCATAGCGTACTATTATGCAAGATTACATCCAACATAATTTAACCTCAAATAATATAATATAAACATAAATAACATAAATAAAATAATATTTTATGGGTACATACGAAGTAACAATCAAACCATCCAACAATATTTATTAAATAAAATAATGTTTTATTCATAGTTATTAGAGGCATGCCTAAAGCCTAGATCCCTAGGTTCTACTAGGCTAAGGAAAAAGCATTTCACCTTGTCTCACCTCATGTCTTTCTTATAAAACATATTATTCCTAAAGTATTCCTCTCTCATACTTTGAAAATAATAAATAATATATTTAATACCTTAGAATTTTATATATTTGATTGTTAAAATTATATTATTTTATTTTAAAATTCTGAATATTTGTGATGATTGGATATATTAATGATGTTTCATTTTTATATTTGATATTATTTATTTAATTATATTATATTAATCAATAAAAAATATATATAATATATATTGAAAATATATAATTTATATATATATTAGGTAGAATGTATTTCATAAAAAAAGTCTCCACCTTAATTGTCTTATATTTCAATGCCCCAAAAATTTTTTTAGTCTAAGTGCATCTTGCATCTTAAATAATTTTGATTATATATTTTATTCGTTCACAAAATAAATATTTAATTATCATAAAAAATATCAATAATTTTTTGCTCTACAAAAGTAATATTGTCTATTGAGTGTCATTCATAGGTCATAATATATTTCTTACTTTTTAAGCAAATCATGTTGCATAGGCACAATGGTTGTTGGGGCACAACTTAAATTTTACTAGGCTCAATGGCTTCATGTTCATAATTTTTGAATAAATCACAAGCCCAAGAGTATTTTTTATATATTTTATGTTAAAAAAATTACATAATTAAGTTCTCTCGTAAATTTTTTGTATCTGAATGAGTTAACAATAATGTCTGCATCAATAGAATGTTTCACACTTGAATCAAATATAGAGTACATTTGGTGTATACCTTGGATAAGTCAGATTTTGAAAGAATGTCTAAAACATATTTTCTATAGAAAAGAATAATAATATTTCATGAATAAGTTAATTCAATACTAAGAAAATATGTAAGATGAATTAAATTATTTGAACGAGATTGCTATCAACACGATCTAATATGAAAGATACCTAATTAGTTGTTACATTTTATAAAAATTTTATTAATGTATACTAATAAAACTATCAAATATTAATCTTATTAAAAAAATCATATCCATTTCAAAATACTCTTGTTTAGTACGAGATTTTTGAGTGGTTAAATATAAATAATTATACTTCTAAAAATTAGAATGGTTCCGTTTGATTAGTCTCGAACTCGAGACTATAGGTGTCAAGCCGGCCCGACTAGTTTTTTCTGGGCCCAACTGGGCTAGAGTTCCATGTCAGGCACTGTACGGTTCCTTGGAGGGCAGGCCTAACACATGTTCGCGGCCCAAAAATTGCATGGGTTTCAGTTAGCTAGTTAGGGTCAGGTCGGTCAAATTTTTTCAAAATTAGGGTTTTGGTATTGTGCTATGCCATCGTCGCCCATCAAGCGTGCTGAGCTATTGCCCATCGGGCATCTCCGCGTCATCCCGTCGTCTCCACATTGAGCGTTGCTCGGTGCGTGGTTACCCGTGCCTTGCTTGGCACGGAACGCGGGCTAAAAATCCTCGGCACAGCACGACATGACTCGTGTTGAGGGTCCTCTCGGCCCGGGCCCGACCATGGTACTGTAGCGTGATGTGCTTCGGGCCAGGCCTGGGCCACCAGGCCCATCTGGCAGATATACTTGATACCTACCACGCTTGAATGAAAATATTTGTCAATAAATTAAAGCACGAGTCCTATGACATTAATCTTAATTACAGTAATAAAATTAATTGTAAATAACATAAATTGTTACATAAAGATTGAATAATACCTTTTTTTCAAATAATTAATGGTCTCATTCTCACCTTAAAAATGCTTAGGCATATTTCTATGAAGTATAAGTATTTTAGTTATTTTTACTATATCTTTTTTTTTCATGTTGACTATGCCATTCTGAGCTATAATTCAATACAATTTGTTTGCTGAATCAATTCGTACTAATTAGAGAAAGTGAGTTGTTCATGAGTAGCATATTCTAATATATTATTATTTTTTATAATTGTATTAAATAATTATAGCATTATTTGTCAATAAATCTAACAAAAAGAGATTCAATTTTCTTCTTTCTCATAAAAATAGGTATGCACTAGATAATCACATTAATAATAGGTCATGTCTCTCAACTTCTACCAAGCCACTCATAATGTTTATACATTATCAAAATATCACACAAATATACAATTACAAATACAAAATAGAAGACCTCGAAAAAAAAATATCATAATTGACTAAAGTCACTGATAGTATTCCAACCTATTATTAGTTGGATCTAGCTTGATTTTCATTCTCCATAATGTTTTCTAAAATATTAATTTTTTTACTTGTGTTCTAAAGGATATCTAAGTAAACAACCGATGACCATAAAAGTCTAGTTGAGCTTATTTATTTTTTTAATTTATGGGCCTACGATGCATGAAGCATTTATTTGAAAACCACTAAAAAATAATAATAAGAAACGCTTGGCTATTGATGATAGGCTACTTACTTATTTTTAAAAATCCTTACATTATAGGTATCTAATGGGTCATGTCAGTTTAGAACCATATGCTAGCCCACAACCCACGTAGTCACATGTTCTTGATCATAACCCATGCATGGGCACGTGCCACGTTTCACGAGCCACTAGTCATGGTTCACATGTGCACAAGCACACTGTGTATAAGCACTTGGTCAAAGTCATGATGACATGTCAATTCAGAACACACCACTAGCATGAGTGGCACGATAGACCAAGCCCCGAGGCTTCATGCCATGTTGGTCCATGCCTCTACAAGTATTGAGCCAACCTTTTAGTGGGCCATATCAGGTTGGGCTATATGACCCAGAGGGTGGGCTATATGATCATTAGAGTGATATATGTGTTGATAGTTTGATTGCATTAAAGAGGTTTGATAATCAAATTTATTATTCTTTATATGTATGTATTGAGAGAATGAATTATTATTTTTCAGTCCTAATTTCTTGGTCAACAATTATTTGTGTTTTTATTAGAGATTTTTCAGACATAATATTTGAAATTATACATAGAGTTTGTATGATAAATCATGATATTATAATAGCATCATCATGTGGTGGTAGGGGGGGAGAGAGCTAAGAGAGCTGGCAGAGACCATGTGTATTGCCAAAGTTTTAAAAGGCAAAAGTATAAGGTGACGTATTTTTGTGTTTTCGAGGTGAGGCATAAGTTTCGAGGCATCAAGGCGTAAGTTTTTTGAACATCATAGTATATAATTAATTAATATTTTAAAATATATAAAATAAAAAAATATAAATAAAAACAAGAAAATAATTTATTAGAATTATAAAAAAATATACTAGTTTATTACTTTCACAAAAAATTATAATAAAATCATAAAATAAAAATTAAAGTAAATTGTTTTAATTTAAAATCATATATATTAATATCTTCAATAAATATTAAAAGTAATGGGCTGCCAAAATTTTTAAGTTCAGTGTCGGCATTGGCGTGCTTAATTTTTGATTGGGGAGCGTCAAATAAACCTTAGAGTGGAGATAATATCATCTTTGGTGTCAATTGTTTAGTAGTGCCGGAAAAGATGACCGGCACTGTTTTGGTTTTACAGCAGTACATTTTTTAAAATTTTTTTAATGACACCTTGTAGACTATGCTTCTTTCTTCAAGACGTGAAAGATTCTTTCTAAGTGCGCCTTGAGATGTTTCACAAAAAAAAGGCTTATGTCTATCTTGTGCGTAGCCTTTTTTTCACGTGCCTCGAGGTGTTTTCCGCACGCCTTACCTTGGGGCATGCTCCAAGATGTTCCTCAATTATATTTTTTAAAACATTGGGTAAAAAAAATCTTAGATTAAACATATTTTGATTAACACATAAATTAATCGGTAAAAATAATGCAAATATCTCGAATAATATTCTCATCTTTATTCATTTTTGATGTTTTGCATAAAATTTATTTTATTTTTTTCTTCTCCTTTTCTAATTTCTTAATAATACTTATGATATATCTTTTTTTGATGTTATTTTAAATATAATATGTATTTCTTTTCCTTTATAAATTTTTTCAAATGGCATTAAAGAGATTTTAAAATTTGTTTGTTGCCACTTGTTACTTCTGATTGTTCTCCAATAATACTTTTATCCTACGTGAAGGTCATGCACAAGGCACTTACTCTTATTATCTAGGTTCCAATCCCCTACCAAAAGCTATGGAACAAAACACTCTTTTTATGCAAAAAATAATAATCAAATAATTAAATAGGCTATTTAATATAATATTTGGGATATTAATATCTCAATAATATTATTTTTAAAAATTAGTGATTATATTTGATGAATCATGAACCTAACCATCACGTCAAGATATGATCTCTTAATATAAGAATTGTACCATCTCTAATTTGGTATGCCTCTATAAAAAAGAATTGCAGTAACTTGTGAATTACCACATACACTTGAGTATGTGCTACAAATATAATGTAAAATATTTTATTTTTAAAATGTTTATTTTAGTCATGTTGAATGTTTATTTTGTTTGTTAAAATAAACTAAGTTATTGTTTTGATCATTTGTTGCACTTAATAACTCAAGATTTAGAGAAATATGTGGATCATTGAAGATCCACAGTATACTCTCTTTTGATGAAAATAAAGTTACTAGGTGTGCTTTTTTGCTATCTAATGAGTAAGTAGGCCGTGTTAGGGGTGTCAAATGGGACGTGCTGAGTCGGCACTGCTCATTTTTTTTAGCATGACTGTGCTTTCGTGCTGGGCCAGGCACAGCATGGCCTGCCGGCACGACAGTAAAAGTACCATGTCTGGTCAGGCCCATACGTGCCAGGTTAAAAAAATAAATTTAATATTTTTAAAAATTTAAAGTATTGTATTAAACTATATATAAACTATATATTATATTATATATACATTATGAAAGCAAACCAAATTAATTTTAAATTTGTAACTTGAAAATTGTTGAATATAAAATATTAATAAATTTTAAATTTTTTTATTAATTTTTAGTAAATTTAGATTATAATTTATTAGAATTAAATTATAGAGTTTTAAATGAAAATTTAAATACAAAAATAAATTAAACAAAAAATTTCGTCAGAAAAAATTATAAAATTACAAAAACAAAAACAAATCAAATGTCTAATTGACTAATAGATACTGAACCAAATAAATACAACGTATCGTAAATAAAAAAGTATACAATCAATACAAAATAAAAGTACAAAATATTGAAACCAAAAAGTAGAATCAAGAATAAATAATACAAATCATCAACTGTGTCCGTGACCATGATACATCAATAATCAAAATCAAGTGGCAATAATAAATGGCATGTGGTGTGGCGTGGCGTGGCATAATGGCATTGGCAACTGGTGTCTGACAACGAGTAAGGGAAACTGACAACCATATCAATCATCAATCGGCATATCATGAACATAATCAATCACAACATCAAAACTACTATTTTATGAATCATCATCATCAGCAATAAATTCCTTTGCTTTCACAGCGAATGTAGTTTCTGCTCCAGCTTCAGCATGATCCTGGATGTTAAACTTTGAATCCTCACAATCCTTCAAATTGGTTAAGATCTTAATAATATCTGAACGTAATCTTGTGTCATCTTAGATAGTATGGGAAAGATGTACTCATATGATTTCTACAACTGTAATATATCAAGATTCTTAGTATCAGATGTGATAGGATTGAGCTGTAATCGATATCTAAGTACCGAGAAAGCTTGCTCTTATGTGATTGTTCACCCCATCGTTTTTCCCTCATTAACTGAATAAAAAAATTATTATCTATGAAGAAGATATTCATGTCTGTAATTATAGTCTCATTATTACTATCATTATACCTAGTATCGTAGTATGTAAATAAATCAGTCAACTTCTCATGAATGAACCCTTCAGGTGAGTCTTTTAGGTTCATGCACGATGAAATATAAGTCAGAGTGTTATCTATCTCTTCTACCTTAA
Source organism: Sapria himalayana (assembly GCA_029783825.1). Taxonomy (NCBI): domain Eukaryota; kingdom Viridiplantae; phylum Streptophyta; class Magnoliopsida; order Malpighiales; family Rafflesiaceae; genus Sapria; species Sapria himalayana. The sequence goes on from JAREIK010014862.1 coordinate 122,488, forward strand.
TCCTAGGGTCCATGCATGCAACGAGACAATAAAGAGATGAAACAGTGGATCAGTACTTTAAGTACATAGATTTCATCTCTGTAACTATATGGCTAAGTATCGGGTGAGCTCGATACTTTCTAAATATGATACTAATATTACATATACACCTGAGTGCAATGCAAGTCATGGGAATATAAAACAACGAACATATGTTTGTCGTATCATAAAAAATTTTTAGGAATTTCATAAATAAAATTTCTAAAGCCTTGTCAGTGTTGTCAATAATAAGTTTGTCACATTTATTATTGACATAGTCGGATATCACGTGTTCGTATCCGACACATGACTCCAACATCAAGTACGTATAATTCCAAATGTGTCTCACATCCGATTATAATTTCTTTTTCTTAAGATTCGCAGATAAATAAAGATTACTAAACTCTTGTTGTCTCCGAGGAGTACGAATATATTTTAGTGCATTACGTATATTATCTAACATGGGAAACACACATTCATACCCGCTTGAATAATCAGGTTAATTACGTGACACATACATCTGACATGAAAGATCTCTTTTAATGGTGCGTTTCTAATATTCATAATAAACATGCTAATCGCTACTCCATTATTAAATGCGTTATCGAATGTGATACTAAAAATTTTATTTTTTATTTTATATTCCCTAAAAATTTTTATCATACACTCAAAAATGATCGGGACATCACGAGGATAGATAATCTCAGAGAATCCTAAAATTTATTTATTCATTGTCCAGTTAGAATCTACATAGTGGTTGGTGAGACATGCATAAGATGATTCATCGTGACTTGTCCAGATATCGGACATCACGAAAATCACTTTACTATATGTCATACATTCATTAATTTTTTATTTTTTTAACTTATAAAATTTTAGTATGTCATTTCGAGATGTAGACCTAGGAATTCTATGATAAACAGGTTGAAAATATGTCTGCATGATGCGTACTACTCTTTGATCTTTTGAAAATATGATTGGAAGACTAATCAATGTGATAAATTTGGCCATGTATTCCTTACCCAACTCACTGCAGTATATAAAGGGAGTAAACGTTAAGAATGAACTGGATCTAATCTCAAAAAATATAGTGCTAAGTTGGGTTTACCTAGGATCTAATACATCATATTTTTTGATACATAATTTGGTATGCCTCTTAATGTGTCTAGTCCTAAATGAACTCTTACAAGTTAAATTTTTCATATTATATTTGCACTGAGTTATTTTTTCTTCATCATTCCTAATATTTTTTTATTTTATTATATTAAAATGAGTCCAAACTATAAAAGTTTTTTTAGTTTTTTGTTTTTTAGATATTTGAGTTGAGACGACTTGAGAAATCAAAGTTTCAGCAGTCTCAGACTTCTGTGTAAAATTTTTATTTTTTAAATTTAAATATGTTTCATTAGTATTACTCATTTTTTGGATTTTTATTTAACAAGAGGCATAACTTAGATGATAGATTTTAGATTTTCGGATTAGAGAGAGAGACTAGAGAAAGAGTGAGAAAAAGTAAACAAAAAAACTTAAAATACCCAGTAAAGCAGTGAGGTAGATCACGTGCACGGTGTACCATAGTCTAGTTTAAATTTCCATACCCGAGTTCAGAATCCCAATAAGCTGAGCCAAATGACGAAATCTCGAGTCCCGATAGAGAGAATAGGAAGAGTTTTGAGATAATTTTGAGAAAGTGAGATTTGAGAATAAATATTTATGAAGAACATAAATATTATAGAGTGGTGGGAAGATTTTATAGATTAAACGAAAATTTTTTTTAAAAAATATTTTTTATGTTTTTTTTAATTATTTATTGTATTTTAGGGGGCAGAATCATGAGGGCCATCAGATTCTGCCCCCTTGCCGTTGGAGGGGAAATTCAACTGCTGATATTTAAATTTTTATTTTTATTTTTTTAATCGTGGGGGGGGGATGTTCGGGTCGGGGGGGACTGCGGGTTGGGTCGGTAGTGGAATCGGACTGTGCCAATGAGTTTTCCCTATTTAAAGTCCGAATCGAATGGTGGTGGGGATGGGGTGGTATGCCACGGGCCACCAAACCGTGCCGGGTCTGGCACGACATGAGGCTTGGTTGGCCTTGGCACGGCACGGGCCCGTGCACGAGAAATTCATGTGCTGGGCCCTCCCAGGCATGGATGAATCATGCTGTGCCTCGTGCTGATCCTGGCTGGCCCGGCCTAGTTGACACCTCTAGCCTGTGTTTGCTTATCTTAGTAGATGAGCTTGACTAAGGTTTAGTAGAGGAGCTTGTAGGAAAAATGCCTTAAAAGTGATATGATCAGTTTGTATGTGTAGTTACAAATTTTGTCTCAGTAAAAGTTGTGTAAAAAAAAAATCCATTATTAGTTGCCTGAATGATTTGTGTTATTTTTGTTATTTATGATTTATAATTCTCTTTTCTTTCTATCTCTTTTAATTTAAACTAATTATTTACTTTAAAATTAGGGTCTGCTTGATACAATTAAAAAAATTAAGTGCTAAAAATTAAGGTTGAATTTTATATGTGTTGAATTTGTGTTAAAAAAATATTTAATAAATTACTGTTAATTGAATGTTAAATATAAATAATTTATTTGATAACTATAAATATTGAAAATTATATATTTTTTATATTTACCCTTATTATCATTGTATTACATATTATCCAATAAATAGAATTTATAATAATTTTTTTTTTCACTATAATTATTAATTATTATAAAAAATAAAATTCTTAAAATATATCTATAAATAAATCATAAATCTAAAAAAAAAATACAAATGTTTAAAAAATAACTAATAAAATCTAAATTTTTTAAAACTATCCAAATTTTTAATATTAAAACAAAAATTAATAAATAACTAGTTGATTTGTTATTTTCTTTCTTAAATTAATCATAAAATAGGGTTAGAGTTATGATTTGTAGTGGTGGAGAAAGGAGAATGGGAATACAGATTCATAAACTGAACTGTAGCATGAATAAGAAAACGAAAAATAAATGAAAAAAAAAGAATAAAATGCTAATTTTGAAAAAAAATTGTTAAAAATTTTCTGTCTTCAACATTAATTAGGTCTTTACCTACTTAAAATTTTCAGTAAAATTTCACTTAAAATTTTAAATTTTTAACTCTCAATTTTTTTTATCAAATGTACTTAAAATTTTAAACTATTATTATCCTTTATCAGGTCTTCTCCATGGTTCAGGTCATTTACCTCGGGCCCAATGTGGCCCGAGGTTTTCATTTGGTATTTTTTTTTTAAATTATCCTTTCTAGTATTGTCCTTGTTACCCATTATCAGCCATTTGAGAATATAATTGCTTGATTTTTCTAATTGCTCATGGGTGGCAATTTGATTTTGCACTTATGTTACAACACTCTACAATACTCTGCCACTATTTCATCTCAGGAGAATTAGTTTTGACTTGAGGTTTTTTTATTATTACTATATCATTTTTAAATATTACCTGTTTGATAAATTAATTAATATATTAGGTGAATATTTAATTATATCTATGAGTTTAATTTTTCTAAGAATATGTTGAATGATCATATTATTTTAAAAATTAAAATTCATATAATCAACCTTAATAATATTAAGAATCTAATTTGATAGGTTTTCACGGGCTTGGTTAGGAATAATTTGCAATGGATTTTGGGGCTTGATGTCTAGGGTTCAAATTATGTAGTAATGCCCGTCTCCTCATGAGATTGGTCGAGGTGCGTGTCACTAGCACAGTTTAATGATTATAACCTAGCGAGATATTAGATTTTTCTAGATCCCGTGCTAATTTATTTGGTATGTCCTTTCTATCACTGGTAAAGCATGGGGATCACTTCTTTAAGTTTTTGAACTACAAATGTGTTTAAAATGGACAAAAGTATGTGTCTTTACACTAAGACAACCAATGAAGCACAGACTCGGCTCCCTACAGCCATGTCCGGGTGTTCGACACCTGGACACGACACGGCACGGCACGGATACGTGTTCGATACGCCACATGGCGTATCATTGCAAAATCCGTATCCGATACGCCATGTGGCATATCGGATGGTTGCGTCGGTAGACGGTAGTCATATCCATGCCTATAGTGCCCGACGTCCGACGATGTCGGGTGGCCAACGTCGCCGCATGGGCGACATTGGCCACTGGCAGGGGGCGGGCGTGATTTGAGGGTGAGGCAGGGAGTGGGCGCGATTTGAGGGAGAGGCAGGGGCGGTGTGAATTGAGGGGAGAGACATGGGAATGCGAGTTTGAGGGGGAGGCAGGGGTGAGCGTATTTGTTTGGGGATGTGCATAAAATAAATTATTTTTATTTAATAAAATAAATAATATATATTTATTTTATATAATAAAATATTTTAATTTAATTTAATGAATTTTATAAAATACATAATATTTATAATAAATAATTTTTATTTTTATTTTTTTTATCATGCTGTATCCTAGTCATATCCGTAATCTAATTTTTTAGAATTTGCCGTATCCCCGTATCCTGCCGTGTCGTATCCCCGTGTCCATGTCCGTGTCTGTGTTTCTTAGAAGACAACATTATGTTTGCTAATAATGATGGTTAAAAATAATTTTATTATCTAATATTAAATTTGATTTAAGAAAAATTAATGCTGCTTTAATGTGAATTATCTCTGAAATAATTTAGTGATAAAAATGCTATTTGTAGTTTTTTCCCCAAAAAATAATTTTGGTTTTTGCAACTTGGTTAGTTTGAGATATAATTTTTTTTTTCCCCAAATGAATTGCAGGGCGTGTGCCATCTTTTAACAAGCATAGGAATTTATCATGAAGAAGAAGGCATGCTGGATTCCATGCGTTATGAGTCCCACGATTCGACTAATAATTTGGTGGCATCCAAATGCAAAACTTATCACAGAGAAGCCACTGCAGGAATTAATGCCAAACAGCATGCCAAGACATTTTCTAGACCAGTTGAAGGTATACTTATTTTGGCAGTCTTTGCTTCAAAAGAGTTTTTTTTTTTTTTTTTTTTTTGATATTTATTTGATGTTCATGGATTTTCATAATCTCCCTAGTAAATGCCGTACTTAGAGCATTTGGCTCTTGCTTAGCGCAACATTAGGAAAATATTAATATCTTGACGGTCTTATCCTCAAAAATAAAAAATAATAATAAATTTAATGAATTAAAAAATTAAATAAAGATATTTTGTGGATACAAAAATAAAATAAATACTGATGAAATATGTAGTAGATTAAGTGTCATTCAAAAATATTGCGGAGTCATTAACCCGAGAAGCTAGGGATATCATGATGTTTAATGTAGAATAATAGATAGTACTTGACGGTAGTATATAGTTGTATAATGCTGTGATTATAATATAATTATAATAATATATATTTTATGGAAGTATTGTTGATGATAAAAATAAAAAAAAATATTTAAATTATTTAATGAATTATTAGATTAATTTGAAGAGTAATATTGTCTTGATGTTAATAAATGATAAATTATCACGTGCAAATAATTTTTTCCTATTTAAATCAATTTTATCAAAAATTAAAAATTATTACTAGATAATTTCAAAAAGTTTTTTTTTTTTTGATATAAAAATGACATGGCTGGTGATGAAATTTGTAGTGGAATAAGTATGATTGAAAAATTTAATGAAGCTGGTAACCAAATACCTAGTGAAAACATGATATTATCTATAAAGATGACATAAATATTTGATGAATCAATTTTATATTTTATAAACAGAATGTACATGTTGGTTAATGGTAGTTGTATGGAAGTAAAATTGTGATTCTAACCTAGAGGTGTCAAACGGGCCGGCCCAGCACGGCACGGCCCATTTTTCACGTGCCCAGCCGTGCTGCCGTGCCGGGCACGGCACGGTTTTTTAAATTCGGGCACGGGCGCACGGCAAGGCAGGGCAGGCGGGTCGGGTCTATTTGGACCCGACCCGCGGTCTTTTTACCGGGGGCGGGGCCCGGTTGGGTCACGAGTCACGACGCAGGCACGCGGGCCGGCGTGCCGGGCACGGCCCGGCACGTGGTTTGTTCGCCCGGGCCCGTGCCGGGCCCGGGCACGTTTTTTTATCGTGCCGGGCCGGCCCAGGCACGGCCGAACCATGCCGTGCCTCGTGCCGGGCCGGGCCGGCCCGGCCCGTTTGACACATCTATAATCTAACCTGACTATTTATGATAAATTTTTCAATAGTGGGCGTGGAAAAAAAATATTTATTTGTAATTAAATATATAATAAAAAATAATATAGTTTAATGGAAAATAATAAATGTTCTAATATCTTGGATGATTGAACGAGATATATAGAGAGCATGAATGAATTTTAAATTTCTAAAACAAAAAAAAAATATTACAAATAAGCTGAAGAATAGAATTTATTTAAATTATTACAAATAATATTCAAGCAAAGTGATAATAGATGTAATTTTTTTTATTCCTAATGTATCTATTCTATAAATATTAATTTTTCATGCTTTAATATGCATAATTAAAGCATATGCATAAATTTAATATGCTTTAATCTTCATATTTCATAAATTTAAATATGAATTAGTGAAATAGGCACACCTTGTTGGGTGGTAAGGCCTCCCCTACTCAGCTCAATTGTGTCCAGCCATGTAAGTTGATTTTTTTTTAAAAAATCCTCCCATTGGACGGCCACTCGACCCGAGAGCTGACCGTAGCCGATCTTAGGTCACCGGGCTGGTGGACCATGCCACTAGGACAGACATGCCGGACATGTCTTGATCAGCACGCCCAGCTCGCACTAGCCCAGCACTGCTTGAGCCGTGCCACTAGCCGGCACTTTCCTGGACATGATAGGACCGTGCCTTGTTGCTGGCCGTGCCTGGGCTGTTTGGCCCTGTCGACACCTCTACAACAGGATTATCATGATGTTGATTATAGGAAAAAGAACTTTCACATGTGTATTTATGTTCAATTATAGGCTTATGAACTTTTCGAGAAGCAATAAATCGTGGCTTTGTCATTAACTAATGGCGAGTTTGTTATTTCAACATTAAATTGTTTGACTAATAAGATTACTCGATGTTTTACCACTTCGAATTTGTCTTCTTAAAGGGGTTTAATTATATATAAATAAATAAATAAAATATATATATATATATATATATTATAGATAGATATATATATATATATATTATAGATAGATAGATATATATATATATATATATATATATATATATATATAAATAAAATTGTTTTAATGTCACCTTTATTTTATTTGATATAATGAAATATCGAGACATATGGTGAACAGCACAAGTCCGGCATGAAGATACTGAGGATATGGTTCGTTCTAAATACGGGGGCAAGGATAAAGAGATTTCTTCATGCATGAGCATGACTCCTCTAAGGGAAAAATTTTTGCAGACAAAATTGCAGGTGCAAGGATATCTAATGGAGCAAGCAATTGCGATTGAAAAGTAAGTAGGTTACACTTGTTCGTTACAATGAGATCCAGTTGAAGTATTTCTAATGGTTTCTTGTAGCAGCAGCAGGAATGTTTTTTATCCCAGTGCTCTGGAGCCTAACATGAAGCAGATTAAAAGATTGTCAACCGAGACTCATTATGTAAGCTGTGCATTTTTAATTTTTATATTATTTAAATAATATTGAATTAAGAAATTGTCACCCGAGACTCGTTAAAAAAATCTTTATTGATTTCCCACGGCATGCCCTAGATCGGGTCGGGGATGCTCTTTCCATTTTCTTGCTCTGTTAAATGTTAATATTCCCTTTAGATCTGAACTCTAACAAAAAAAAATTGTAATAGGGAAATGATATTTAATTGTGACGTGAAATAGCTGGATGGATAAATAATTACTATTTGATCTGTCCATCATATTCAAAATTAGGGCACTAGACACATACACCTTATGTTATATATTAGGCACTTTATTACAACAAAATAACATAAAGGATGACTTAAAATTATAAATGAAAATAAAATATAACTCTCAATACTTCATAACAAAATATCACAATACGATTTTTTAAAAATAAAAAAACTGCCAGGCATACTTATTAAATAATACTTGTGTTGTGCAAGATCATTTTTGCTAGGCACGAACATGCTACTGTGCCAGACATGGCACGTCCGAGTGCATGGCCGTGCCAGACCATGCAAGACCATTCCCGTAGAACCCGTTGCTTGAAAATGTAATGGCTGACCGGCTTACATTGCCAGCCAATTATAATCGGCAATGTACGCAAGGCATGGCTTATAGGTGTTAGATTGGCCGGGCCAGCTTGGGCTTGGCCCATCATGCTGTAGTGCCATCACGGGCACACTCTTGGTGCTAGTCGTGCCGTGCCGGGACTAGGGATTTCGGCCCATTTGTCATGCCAGGCATGTGGGCACGGCACGAGTGATCACGCACCGAGCGTGGTCATGACGGGGGACAACGAGTTGATTCTTGACTAGCAAGGCTCGGTGATGCTCGATGGGCGATGACGGCACACGCCGAAACCCTAATTTTTCTAAAAAAAATTGCCCCCCTAACCTGAACCGGCTGACATGATTTGTGCTGAACCAGCCCGAATCAGAGCGAATTTCAGGCCGTGGGTCCGTGCAGGGCTTGACCTCCAAGGGACCGTACTAGGAACGGCATGCCAGCCCGGTTGGGCTTGAAAAAACCAGCCTGTGCCGGACTGGCTCGTTTGACTCCTCTAGTCTGACTTATTTGGCCAGATTTTTTTTTTATAACCCTTAGCTCGTCCCAGGCCCTTGGGCCGGTAGACCATGCCACGGGGCCAATCAAAAGGGTCATGCATAGCCCGCCATGAGAAATGGTTTGTGCCAGTCTAATACGACATGAACCATGCCATGGGGTGACACAACCCAAGAACAGACATGGTCCTGGACCATGCCGTGCCCGTGCCACCCGGCCCGGTTGACACCTTAGGCTCTTTATAGTAATAATGTAAGTATTAACATGATAAATATTGGAAATATCATTATTTATCAATTTCAAATTAGCCATACTAAGGACGGAAATTTGTTCATGCACGAGTGTGACTCATCTAGGGGAAATATTTTTGCGATCATAATTGCAGGTGCAAGGGTATCCAATGGAGCAAGCAAATGCGACTGAAAAGTAAGTAATTTATTTGAGTTGCAATTCATCCATGATTTGTTTACATTTGCTTGTCGTAATGAGATTTAGTTGTAATATTTGTTGTGGCTTCTTGTAGCAGCGGCGAGGATGATTTGTTTCCCGGTGCTCTGGAGCCTATCTTGAAGCAGATTGAAAATTTGTCGCCCGAGACTCATTACGTAAGTTGTGTATTTTTGAACTTTTAAGAACGGTTCTCGTCTTCACACCCTCATCTTATTTGCCAACCCCAGGTTGACTTTGTGAGATATTTGGATAGCCTTTCTCACAATGACTATTTCAGTGCCTTAGACAATCTGCATTGCCATTTTGACTACAGGTAACAGCTGCAGATACTTGAGATGTTGTTCTTGTTGTCCCCATGGCATTGCTCATTACATTTTGTTTGGGATTCCTATTTTTCACGTCGCTTCTCTTCTAGAGAGGTGCCAAATGAACCCGGCACTATGCTGGCATTAGGCACCTACATGGTTCGAACCTAGCCTAGCTTGGGTTCTTGCTAGACTAGTCTGGCCAAGGGGAAGAAATTCTGACCTTAGTCGAATATGGGTGCTGCCGACGCCCTTGCCTCGACCTGACCAGGCCATCAACTTTTGTTTTAAGATGGTGCGTGAGATTCAAGCCGACTCGGTCGGAATTTCTTCCCCATGCAGGCCAAATGAATCGAGTAATGGCCTAGCCCCGGGCTGAGCCCCAGGCCTGGCATGATCCTCGCTAACTGGCTGTGTCAGGCCTTGCTAGGTAGGTTTTCATTTTTCCTAGTCGTTTGGGTTAGGGCTGCACGCTACATTTTCTGCCTCTATTCTGGCATTTGCTACTTTCATTTAACTACTTGAGTTAATATTCCCTCCGGGCCCTCATTCCCACGACAATATTTTTTAGTAGGGAAATTATAGAAATTAAATGTTGTATGCAAAATAGCTAGATGGAAAAACAATTACTATTTTATTTATCATAATGAACCTTAGGGTACAACTATACGAGAGAGAGAGAGAGAGAGAGAGAGAGAGAGAGAGACTCGTATAAGCAAATAGAGAGGAAAAAAAGTCTTTGGAGTACCTTATATTATATACTAGAAAGTTCATCACAACAAAATAAAATAAAAGATGACTTAAGATCAAAAATAAAAAAAGAATAGATTATAGAATTCTAAATACTTCAAAATAAAATATCATTGATAGTTTTAAAAATTATGTAAGATGTTTTTAATGAATAATTATTTAATAAAAGTGAAATAAAAAAATACACAAATAATTATGATAAATAATATTGAAATAAAAAAATAAATAATGAAATATAAAATAAAATTTATGATAATGAACATAGTATACAACTCATGATATAAAATTAGAAAATTATCATTTTTAATATTATTTGTATTTCAACATATTGTTATATATTTTTACTAATAAATTATTCGTATCATTATTTTTATTTATTAATAAAAAAGACACTGTCATTGGAGATGGAAGCAATCTCTCTTTCATTACTTGTATGGCGAGTGTTTTTTTTTTGGCTTTAGCATGAAACTTAAGGCTCATTTGATAAAACTGAAAAAATTAAGTACTGATAAATAAATGTTAAAAAATTAAGTACTGAATTTTATAAATATTGAATTTTGTTTCATAATTTTAAATAATGAATGCTGAAAATGGTATAATTTATATATTTATCCTTATTATTATTGTATTATATATTATCCAATATAAATAGAATTTCTAATGAATTTTTTTTTCACTATAATAATTAATTATTATAAAAAATAAAATTGCTAGAAACATATCCATAAATAAATTATAAATTCAAAAAAGAAATAAAAATATTTAAAAAATAATCAATAAAATCTAAACTATTTAAAACTATCCAAATTATTAGTATAAAAATAAAAATTAATGAACAACTAGTTGATTTGCTATTTTATATCTTAAATTAATTACGATAAGAGAGTTAATGTTAGGGTTTGTGGTAATGAGGAAATGATGAAGAGAAAACAAATTCACAAATTGAATTGTGGCGTGCTATGTTGCACGGACACGGATACGGACACGGAGATACAACACGGCAGGATATGGGAACACGACAAATTCTAAAAAACTAGGATACGGATACGATTAGGATACGTCATGATAAAAAAAATAAAAATAAAAATAAAAATTATTAATTATAAATATTATGTATTTTAAAATAATTTAAAATTCTGTATTTTAAAATAATTTAAAATTCTGTATTTAAAAATAATGTTAAAAAAATTTAAACCCTCTAACACCCCTCCCCCCCCCCCTCTCCACCACCACCCTCTCCCTTTAGAGTTTTGATTTTCGAACTCTTCCTCCTCCCGATACAGATTTCAAAAATCTCCCTTCCCTTTATAGAATTAGGTTACCTTAGGTATTGTTGGCGCCTCGGCGGTGTGCTCATCCCCTCCCCGTTTGACGCAATGACAATTGACAACTATTTCTCGCAATCGGCTTGTCGGCAACTCATTGTCGGCGGTGTGCTCCTCAATTTGTTGGAGATGTAGGAGTAATAGTTAATATATAGTGTATTTTCGACGCGTTAGAATCGTAAAAACGTGTCAATTGGTAAACGACGCGTCTGTAGGTAAACGACGCGTTTGTTGTTAACGACGACTATTTCCGAACAACGCGTCGGATATGTCTCTGACGCGTATCCGACACGTGGACACGGCAACACGGGTCGGACACAGCGACACGGGTCGGACACGGCGACACGGCAGTTCCTAGGCGTATCCGTGCAACATAGGTGGCGTGAATGAGAAAACAAAAAAGAAAGGAAAAAAAAGGACAAAATAGTAATTTAAAAAATTTTTTTGCCGAAAATTTTCAGCAATAATCATTAGATAGGTCTCGAGTTACTTACAATTTAACACAATTCTACTTAAAATTTTAATCAATCAGCTCTAAATATTTTATTATCAAACATACTTAAAATTTTAAACCAATGAAAATTTTAATTTTAGGTCGGTTGAATTTTTTATGTGCGTTATCAAACATCAACTTAATCTCAAACCCTCTAAAAGTGTTTAGATAACTTTTGAAATATTTGAACTTATGGAACCATGTCATCAAAATATTTTTTATAATAATATTGGTTCATTATTTACATCTTAGTTCTCTAATTTATTAGTTTTTAAAAGATTTTTTTTTCCTCTTCTTTTCTTGCATATTATAGTATCCAATTTTTCTTATAGATTATTGCTGATGAATGATTTTGCAAAATAATTTCATTTAAATTTTATTTTATTTTTTTACTTCTGGTATTATTTTCCTTTAATACATGAAAAAAAAATTATGGATAAGAAAATTGGATTGGATTGGCCAATACAATCCATCCTTTCATTGATTCTTCTGGTCTGTCCAGACTGGTTATTTGATCAATGAGCTTGTCGTGAACTGCTTGAATTTCGATCGGTCTTCCCAATTTACTCAAATCCAATCCAATAAAAATTAGGCTTGGGTTTTTGTAGTTTTTACTTATATTTGTTTTTGTTTTATTTTTTTTTTCATATTTTTGTTGGGAGTATTCTACCCATGGGCTGCTTTAATTACATTTGAGGGCACACACAATTGTTGGATGTTTTTAGAGGATGTGCTTTTTGGATTGTTTGGTCATAGTAAATAAAAAAAAAGGAGGAAATTAGGGTTTTAGGAATCTTAATTTAGGTCTGGAGGTGATTTTTTATTTGTAGGGATTCCAATTGATGAAATGCTTATTTTACTCGGTGGTTTGTTTTTTTTTTTTTTTTGTGATATAACACTGATGTACCTATATAATTTCTCTCCAAGGCAGTATCTGATCATTCTATTCTTTTATATATTTTTTATTATTTTATTTATATTCTTACTTTAGATTGTTAAATTATTCACATAGGAGCAGAGGTAGAGGTGTCAAACGTGCCGGGCCGGCCCGGCCCAGCACGAGGCACGGCACGGTTCGGTCGTTCCTGGGCCGGCCCGGCACGTTCAAAAACCGTGCCCGGGCCCGTGCCGTGCCCGGGCGAAGCAAAGCACGTGCCGTGTCGTGCCCGGCCCGGCACGCCGGCACGGGTCCATCCCATGCCGGTTCACGCAGGCACGCGTGGCACTGGCGGCGTGCCACGCGTGCCGTGTCGTGAGTCGCGACTCACGGTCACGACTCACTGAGTCGTGACTCGTGACCCAACCGAGCCCCGTCCCCGGTAAAAAGACCGCGGGTCGGGTCCAAACAGACCTGACCCGCCCCGCCTGCCCTGCCTTGCCGTGTGCCCGTGCCGCCTGGCCAAGCCAAGCCGTGCCCGAGCGGGCCGGCACGGCATGGCCTTGCACGTGCCCACGGGCCGTGCCGTGCCCGAATTTAAAAAACCGCGCCGTGCCCGGCACGGCGCGGTAGCACGGCTGGGCACGTGAAAAATGGGCCGTGCCGTGCTGGGCCGGCCCGTTTGACACCTCTAAGCAGAGGTGTCAAACGGGCTTGCCAGGCACGGCCCGACCCAGTTTTAGGCTGCCCAACCGGGCTACTGTGCTGGGCCAGTTGTAAAGCACGACATGGACCCACAGCCCGAAAATCACTGGGTTTGGCCCAGTTCATGTTGGACAAGACCCTAATTATTTTAAAAAATTAGGGTTTTTATGGCGTGCCGCCGCACCGCCCCACGTCTTCGTCCTTTTGTGGCTCTGCGAGCCTTGCCTTTCAAGCATCAGCTCGTATTGCCCATGTTCGGTGCATGGTCATGCATGCTGTGCTCACGTGCCGGCACGACACGACAAGCCGGGGCACACACTGCTGAACAGAGCAAGTGCCGGGCTGACATGTTTGACACATATGCATAGGAGTTAATATTTATATTATTGGTAACTGTATTTCCATTATTATATTTTTTTTTTGTTTCGAAATTTTTGTTGTAGCTAATAAAATTTATTTATAAATTATTAGATATAATTATATTTAGTCTTAATCTTTGTTATTTTTTTGTATTATGCTTAATTTCGATTGTCTTGTTAGTTTGTTCCATGTGAATTATATTTTTTGGCAACTCAAATTTGATTATATTTTTATTTTTATTAATATTTATTTGCTAGATTATGATATTATGATGAAGTCTCTATTTAAAATTTGAACATGATAGATTTTAATATTTTTTCTTCAATGTTAAGATTTCTTTCTATATGTTTGAATATGTTTGATTCTTTAATTGTGTATTTTTAGCTTGGTCACTCGTCCCATTGAAAATGTTAATCATACTTTATTTTTTTTTAAGTATATTTTGATCCTCAAACTTGATAAGTGTATATTTTAGTTAACTCATTCGATTTGATACTCTCATATATATATATGAGGACCTAATAAAGAAGTAACCAGGGAGGATTATAAATATTTGTTTGTTTTTGTTGATTAATACTGGAAATATACACGGATATATTTCTTTCTTGATATATCACAATTATTATTTATTTTCCAGATATTTAAATATAGTAAAATCTTAATTTAATAAAAATATTAAAAAATCAGAAACAATTTATTATATTATATATTAGACATATTCATTATTGTTTGAATTAAGAGATTATATATTAGACTTCCTTCGGCGACATACTTCAACATAATTGAGTTGCTGAAATAAAAAATTAATATTTAATTGAGATAACTCAGATATTTACTCGGAAATAATTACCTTTTCAAGTTATTTTTTGAAGAGCAATTTTTTAGCTTATCTCTCTAGAGGTGTCAAGCCAGCACGGCTCATTTTTTGTGGCTTAGCCGTGCCACCGTGCCGTGCCTAGCACGCCACGGCATCCATTTGACTAGGTTCGGCACAACATGTTGGGATTGCAGCTGGGCAGATTTGATGGGGCTGTGCTAGGCTGTGCCGGGTTGGGTTGAACATGATCAGTGATCAGTATAGGTGATTGTGTTCTGTGTGACAAATTATCCTAAATTAATTTGTCCTCAATTTTGAATGATTGAAAATGAAATCATGTTGATTTGGTGACGCAAGTGAAAATCTTGTCGCATAATAGTTTAATTTGGATAAAGAAAAAATAAGAGGGTCCCATAGGACAAAAATGTAATGATAATGTGACATTCCTTTTCCTACATGGACTAGTTAATTTTTTTTTCATAATTTATTATTGCTACTTACATTTAATTACCATGTATTTTTTTTTTCATTGCTAATTTGTGTTAAATATGCTTAGCCATATGGAAAATTATTTACATCTTGTTTTTACCCCACAGTAGGTTACACGTGGGATGTGTTTTCTACCAGTCAATTCCAAAAATATTTTTTTCTTATTTTTGCAATTGGTGTCACAAAAGTGCAGGGTCAGAGGTGTTTGATTTTGGCGGTCCTGGTTCTTCTGCTCACATTGTCCCAGAAAGATATCAGATTGCCTTGTTGTGTATGGGTCTGATGCATTTCCACCTGGGGCACCCCAAGAAAGCATTGGAGGTGAGTTT
This sequence comes from Sapria himalayana, assembly GCA_029783825.1. Taxonomy (NCBI): domain Eukaryota; kingdom Viridiplantae; phylum Streptophyta; class Magnoliopsida; order Malpighiales; family Rafflesiaceae; genus Sapria; species Sapria himalayana. The sequence goes on from JAREIK010014862.1 coordinate 138,101, forward strand.
TGAGGAAATGTTCGTAAAAATTACTTTCCACCGGCATGACCCGTTTATGGGTGACCGGTGGCCCGTTCCCAGGACGCGGTCCTAGGTCAAGATCACCGTGTCGGTGGACTGTGACAATGGGCCAGGAGTGTGGGTCTTGCCTGGCCAAGCACGACCCAGGTCCAGGCACTGTTCTGGACCCTGCCATGCTGGGCCAGGCAAGACTCGGTCAGCACAAGCCTAATTTATATGACACCCCACCAGTTATTTACAAGTTATTTTTTTTGGGGTCAGGTTTTATCTGAAGCTGTTCACGTTTCTCAAGAGGTATATTATTGTTCCTGTTCACTTCTTACTCATCATTCTTGCAGAAAACAAATAAAATGTGTGAGAAAAAAAAGAGTAGTACGCAGGACAGCTGATTTGAGGCATCGCTGAGAATCTCAAAGTTTAACATTATTTTATAAATATTAATTTGCATAAAAATTAGGAGGCCATGAAAAAATAAAGAAGCTAAAGGTTTGAGTTCTTCACGTTACCCAAGGTTCTTTCTGTCAAGGAAGCACGGACACGGCTCCCTACAGCCATGTCCACGTGTCCGACACCTCGACACGGCATGGATACGTGTCTGATACGCCACGTGGCGTATCATTGATCAATCCGTATCCGATACGACACGTGGCATAACGGACGATTGCGTCAGCCTCCGTATCCATGCCGATAATGCCCGACGTCCGACGATGTTCAGTGGCCAACGTCGCCGCATGACCTACGTTGGCCACTGGGAGGGGCGGACGCGATTTGAGGGGGGAGGTAGGGGCGGGTGCGATTTGATGGGAGAGGCAGGGGCGGGCGCTATTTGGGGGATGCAGGGCTGGCATAAAATAAAATATTTTTATAAAATAAAATAAAATATTTTTATTTTATAAAATAAAAAAAATATATTTTTATATGATATAATTATAAAATATTATTTTACAAAATAAAATAATTATAAATATTATCTTATAAAATAAGATAAAATATAATATTTTTATTTTATAAAATAAAATAATTTAATTTAATTTATTTTATTTTATAAAATACCTAATATTTATAAAGAAAATAATTTTTATTTTTAATTTTATTTTTTTTATCATGCCGTATCCTAGTATTGTTCGTATCCTAGTTTTTTAGAATTTGTCGTATCTCCGTATTCTGTTTGTCGTATCCTCCTGTCCATGTCCGTGCTTCTTAGCTTTCTGTCATTAATCAATATTGATACTCTTGAATAATTATCTGGAAGAATACATTATTTGGGGGTGACCCTCATCACTTCGATATTCGTAAATAAATTATTCGTCAAAACTAAATAATTTGTATTGTAATTTTATTAGTTTTTAAAGTAGAGATTAAAATCACAATAAATAAACACATGGATTCTAAATTGAAAATTATTTTCACAAGGAAATCACGAAGGAATATAATGATTGGATTAAAACTAGAGCAACTAAAATACTAGCACGATGAGAGTCAATGCCTAATACTCAGAATAACCCTAACTTTCCAAGTAATGTGATAATCTTACAATTTATTTTACAAATGTAATTATGCAAAAAAAAAAAAATTAATTATGCATTTTTTTTCCATTGTTTTTTTATTGACTTTAATAATATATCTATTATTCTAAACACAAACACACATATGTATATACCTAGAATAATCCTAATTTTCCAAGTAATATGATAATTTTATAATTTATTTTACAAATGTAATTATGCAAAAAAACAAAATTAATTATGCATTTTTTTCAGTATTTTTTATTAGGAGTTTAATGATCTATCTATTATTCTACACACACACACAGACACTGACACACACATATGTATATAGTGTATATACCTAGAATAATCCTAATTTTCCAAGTAATGTGATAATTTTATAATTTATTTTACAAATATAATTATGTAAAAAAAAACAATTAATTATGCATTTTTTTCATTGTTATTTATTAGGAGTTTAATGATCTATCTATTATTCTACACACACACACACATGTATATAGTGTAAATACGTATATACCTAGGGTATATATGTATATACATAATATATATACATATAAATAGTGTATATTCTTAGTATCCAAGAATATTTACTATATATGTTAGCTCATACTAGAAGACTTAAAATGATTTTCATTTTAATAAGATTTGAGAGCTAGTATCATGATAAGAAGATCTATTGTTGGTTGCAAGTGAATTTTCCTTATGAAGATATGTCCAATTGGGAATGTTGATTATTTTAAGATAAGACTTATAACGAGAGGGTTCACTTAAATGTGTGATGTGAATATCATGATACATTTTTTTAGTAGCAAAGATTATCTCAATTCAAATTCATATTCCACTAAAAATTTGTTGTAGATAGGATATGCTATTTATATGTGAAAAATATATATTTTTTATGGAGATCTTGAGGAGAAGATACATACGAGGCAATCACTTAGTTTCGAGTAGTACAAATACATGTAGTTTGCTGATTGTAAAACATGTTTTATAGCCTCAATTAGTAGTAATCGAGAGCTTAGTCTGTGAGTTTTCATGCTTAATTACTTCACTTGTGTTAAATAGGTATGTTATAAATTTTTATTTATTTTTTCAGTCGAGTTCTGATAGAGACTATAGTTCTTACTAAATGGAATGGAGGTCAAACAATGGCAGAATATTATTGTTGATTGTATATTGTAGACGTCATATTGATTATAAGAGATGATAAATTGAGAGTCATGCAGCTAATGAAGTATTTTCAATCATGATTATATATGTATGGATGAGAGCACTAGACTTGGAGGATGTCTTAATCATATTTGTCCTTTATAAAATAAAATTATTTGTATATTGAGTATAGTCGAGTGCTATTGATATTACATTCTATTTGCTTGTTTCTTGACAATTATAATGGCTACATAAGAATGATTTTTAAGGTCTAAAATTTTTTAAAAAATTATAATTTAAAATTATGTTATCTTCAACGTATGCATATATATCTTATATAATACTTAGATATATTATTAAGATGAGTGTTGTACTTAGAGGTATCAAATGGGCTGGGTTGGCTCAGTTTTTTAAGGTCCAATCGGGGTGGCGTGCTGTACCAGACACGACACGCTTCCTTGGAGGGAAGGCCCGACATGAGCCCGAGTGAAATTTGCCCGGGTTCGGGCATCGCTTGGTGCTTTTGTTGCCGTGCCCTGCCTGGCATGACACTTGGGCCAAAAACCTTCGACCCAGCACGACACGATTAGTGCTAAGGGTGCGCCTGGTATTTTGAAAGCAAAAGAATAATATTATTTTAATAAGGTTCCTTGAAATCGCTGCAGGACTGGAGCGATTCTGCAGGGAGGGGGGTGGAGGACCGATTATGTGGGTATCAAATATAAATATTATTTTAAGAATAATATTTTATTTTATAAAATTAAAATAAAATAAAATATTTTTATTTTATAAAATATCTAATATTTATAAATATAAAGTTTAATTTATTCGATCAATATTTTTTAAGAATAATATTTATAAAAATAGTTTTTTTATTTTATTATGTCGTGTCCTAGACGTATCCATATCCTAATTTTTAAAATTTATCGTATTCTCATACCCCACAGTATTGTATCTCCGTGTCCGTGCTTCTTAGCATGTAGGTATAATTCAAATGATATTTTATATTCACTTATAATTTTTTCTTTTTTAGGCCCGTTGATAATTATATTGTTATTCTAATGTTGTCTGCTAAGTATCCTAATTGTTTTTATAATTTGGGGAATAATTTTTATTTTTGCTTATGTTGAGTTGATTATATGACATGTATATTAAAGATAAAAATTTTATCTCATATATAATGTGTAATGTTTCTAACAAGCATATTGATGATGATATTATTATTAGATATAATATCGAATGTAATATTTATAATTATCTTATATAAAAAAAATATTTTTTTTATCTTATAAAATAATAATAGTTTATTTTTTTTTATCAAAATTGCGCCTCCCCCTGCATAATTGTGCCCCGCCAGCTCACAAATTCATGCAACAATAATTAGTGGTTTTGTGAATGAATGCTAAACACTAATTTTGGGATTTTCCCAAAATCCTAAATTTGCTAAAAATCTAAATTAATAATAAAAAAGAGCTATAAAGTTGCGAGTAGTAATAATATAGAAATTATTTTAAATTTTATATCTATATCTATATTATTTAAAATATATATGTTATATCTCTATAATTATTATAAATCTACTTACATTTAAAATTTTTTATTTTTTATATCACACTCTCACTCACTCACACACACACACACACACACACACACACTCTATATATATATATATATATATATATATATATATATATATATATTACTTATTCATACATATCACATGATAAATCATAAATTTTGATATTATAAAGTAGTTAAAATTTCATAAATTAATTTTTTTTGTACTCGCCAAAATGAAACATGCTCTTTAAAATCTGTGTTAATTGTACTGTCGAAATTTATTTTTTTATTATTATAAAAATATCTACAGGGCATACATTTCATCATGCTTTGTTTGATTTATATTATTCCAATGTTCTTAAATATATCGTCAAAGGCACACTTAATTTATATTATTTCATATTTGCCTAGAATTTTTATCCTGCTTATAGTGAAGTATCAATGCTCAGTACATGAATCCTGTATTCTACTTATTAATTATGCTTTCTACTAATTAGAGGTGTCAAATGGGCCGGTCGGGGCATCCGGCCCATTTTTGGTGGCCCAATCAGCCCCACCGTGCCATGCCCGGCACATACCTGGGTCATGCTTGGACTTGCCGGGTTGGGCCGGATCATAGCTAGTTTTTTCTGCTGGGACCCCGGGCTGGTTTACCGTGCCACTAGGCCAGGCACACGGTGTATGCCCGGCCCATCCTGATCCTCGGCACGGATGAACTGGACTGGGCCTTGGGCCCGACCTGTCTGGCACCTCTGCTACTAATGAATGTTAGTGTTATTTTATATTATTTTTTAATTTGCTGAATCTTTTCTTTATAAATCTAACCGAGCCTATAAATATGCAGAGGATTGATGATAGTTGTCTTGCATACGCGCTAGCAGCTATCTGCAACTTGCTGTCTCAAATTAGTAGCTCAAATGCAAGTGGCATACTTGGAACATCGTACCCAGCATTCTCCAGCTCGTCTACCCTGCTGTGCGTGAAGCAGCAGCAGTTTATTCTCCTGCAGGAGACTCTAAGGCGAGCAGAAAGCTCAAATTTGAAGGAGCTAGTTGCCTCTGTCCACCTTGCAATGGCCAAGTTCGAGCTAGAGGTGAGAACTGAGAACGTTCCAATATTTTGTAAACAGCTTCTTCTCCACCATGACTCTACTGACGTGGCTCTGTGATCGTCAGCAGAACGTACAGAGGCCTCTCCCGTTGTTTGGTCCCAAAGCTTCCGCAAAGCTAAGAACTTCTCCCATCAATGTCTACCAGGTAATCACGCCCTGGGCCGGGGCTGCAACTCGGGCTGGGTCATCCAGCCCGAGAAAAAATAAAATCAAAAGAGCTCGGGCCCTAATTCGTGTCGGGCATCTGCTGACCGAAATGCTTGCCCACATTGATCAACCAGTCTCACAATTTCCACTCGGGTTGGATTCGGGTCGGATCTTAATCCGACCCGAGCACAACCAGCCCGAATTGCCGCCCCTACCATATTCAGCAACTTTTTTGTTCACGCTATTTTTTGTTATTTTCCTATTTTTTGATCAGGAGCTGTCATTGTGCTCTCACTTAATTAGTGATTTTTCTAAGGAGGGCAGGAATAACACTTGTCCGCATGCTGTCAGTACCGCACTGCTAGAAAATTTAAGAAAATCAAGATATTCTTCTTCAATCTTGTCTGGCAAGAATGAGCCTCAGAAGAGTACTAGTGCCCTAGGGTTCTTTGCAGATTCACGTTCAATTCCTAGATCCGTGCTGCAGCTCGTAGGCTCTTCGTATTTGTTTCGGGCTTCTGCTTGGGAGATGCATGGCAGGTGACCTTCAGCAGTCACCTACTCCATGTTTTTTTCGGTGGTCCAAAATGATAATATTCTTTTTAAAAAAAAAAAAAAATCCTCCCAGCATTTCAAATTTTTAAAAAATTATATCAAATAATAAAAATATTTTTGTTTTCTTTCTCATATTAAATCCACACAAAAATACCCCTTCACTTCCACAACAGTATTTTTCTTTTTATGTTATTGAAGTCCGATCTCCACCTGGCTCAGTCAAAAGTACCTCCCTTTGCCTCCCTTTTTATGTTATTTTTATCAAAAATTGTTTGTAATATACTTGATGTCTTAGAATTTTATATGTAGGTTGAAATTATATTATTTTTATTTTATAACTTTAAATATTTGTGATTATAAGAAATTTTAATGATGCTTAATTTTTATATTTGTTATTCTTCACTTGATTCTATTTCATTAAATAATATAAATTATAATTAATATTTAGTAAAAATATAACACGCACACACATATATATTCAAACAATATATATCATGTATAAGTCTTAATTCTGTTTATAATATGTTAATCTGATTTTAAAAAATATGATGTGGAAGGGGAGGCCTAATTCCATACTGTTATATTATAGGTAATCAGCACATATTTTTTATTTTTTAGTGTTTTTTTTTTCCTAAATTTAAAATGTCTGGGGGTATTTTTTTTAAATATTTTCATTGTGGATCCCTGTTGCGTAATTTCCCTCTTTTTTTATTGCTATGCCTATTTTCCATGCTTCTATTTCACCCTTTCCCATCTCTACAGCACTTCCCTTGCTAGAGCAAATTCCCTTGTTTTTGCCACCTGCTACTCTAATTCCGCTTGGTAAGTCTTTGCTCTTAGCGTTGGAACTTAGTTTTTTTTTTTCTTCTTGTTCTGAGGGAAACTTCTCTCTTGCCCTTGCGTACCTACTCTCTACAGCTCATCTGATCATGCGCTAGCACATGCAAAGCTTCTCCACCAGCTGGCTTTGTTCAATGGATGCAAAGGTAACCTTGGGGCACCTGTCTGAACCGGGTGGTTCTACACACCAAACCAAGGTCATGCCCGGCCTGACCCTGGTCCATGAAAATCAGACCCAACCCTCCCTGAATCACGAGCCCTATGTTGTAAATCAGTTGTATTTTACAGTGGCATTTTCTGCGCTCGAAGTGGCAGAGAAGAAGTTTTCATCCACGTCAAGCTCAGCAATCTTACTTGTGAAGCTGCGTCTTCTTCACGAACATGCTCTACACGAGTGAGCGTGACTTACTTTCTGAAATATCGGGTCTGGTGTTTTCATTTATCAACTTATGGAGGTCGTACACTAAACCCTAGCTTGCTCCACTTATCTTTATTATTTAGGGGAAATGTGAAGTTGGCACAGCGAGTTTGCGACGAGCTAGAAAACTTAGCATCATCTGCCGCAGGGGTTGACATGGAGATCAAAATAGAAGCAGGCATCCGCCATGCTCAAACATTACTCGCATCTAAGGAGCTTAGCCAGGTCAAACTTTTTTTTGATATTAATTAGAAATTATAAATAATAATCTAATAATTTAAATAATTAATAATAATCATTATTTTTAATAAAATTAATTGAAAATATTATTTTAAGTACGAATGCATGATCAAAAAAAATATATATATGCAATACAATGACTTCGCATATGATTAATCATCCAAAGATTATTTTTGCATAAATATATTTAATTTATAAATTATTATGAAATTTAATGTTTTAGTATTTATGTACTTACTCAAAGTATTCATCTGATGATGATTAACATAAATCATGTAATCTAGCATTCATTCTCGCATGTGTTTTCAGGCTTCGACAATTGCGAATTCACTCTCCTGCATGTGTTACAACTATAACATGTCACTTGAAAATGCAAGAGTACTTCTTTTGCATGCTGAAATTCACAAGGTTTCCCATTCTCTCTTGATCTCTCTCTCTCTCTCTCTCACACACACACACAATTTTGGTGATATATTTCGTGAATTTAGTTTCTAGAGCAATGTTTTTTTACAACTATAACATGTCACTTGAAAATGTAAGAGTGCTTCTTTTGCATGCTGAAATTCATAAGGTTTTTCATTCTCTCTCTCTCTTTCTATCTCTGTCTCTCTCTCACACCCACACGCACACACACACATGTATACGAGTGATATATTTCATGAATCTAGTTTCTAGAGCTAAGTTTTTTATAACTGTAATTGTATAACATGTCCCTTTGAAAATGCAAGAGTGCTTCTTTTGCATGCTGAAATTCATAAGGTTTCCCACACGCACGCACACACACACACACACACACACACACTCTCTCTCTCTCTCTCTCTCTGAATCTCTCCCTCTCTCTCTCATACACACACATATACATGTGGTGATATATTTTATGAATTTAGTTTCTAGAGCTGAGTTTTTTACTACTATAACATTTCACTTGAAAATGCAAGAGTGCTTCTTTTGCATGCTGAAATTCATAAGGTTTCCCATTCTCTCTCTCTCTCTATCTCTCTCCCTCCCTCGCACACATACACACACATGTGGTGATGTATCTCATGAATTTAATTTCTTGAGCTATGTTTTCTACTTTGTTTCAGAAATCTGGAAATCCTGTCCTAGGGATTCCTTATGTGTTAGCTAGCATCTCTTATTGTCAAGCATATAACATGGATCTTCTCAAGGCGTCAGCAACTCTTACTCTGGCTGAACTATTGCTCTCACTTGGCTCAAACCATGCTGGAAGGGCCTTAATGCTCATACATGGGTGTCTTCCACTGATTCTTGGTCATGGAGGCCTGGAGCTATGCGTTCGAGCTCATGTTGCCGAAGCTAAATGTTACCTATCTGATCTAAATTATTCAGGTTCTAACTTTTCTTACTTGGTTCCATAAACATGTGAAGGTGATACCCCGCAATCATCTGCACCATAGAGAAATTAATCACCATAACCACATTGTCACGTGTTTAACATGACAGGTGAAACTATTAAATTAAGAAATGAATTTATGTTTTTTAATTTTTTTTTCTGTTCCAGATCAATTTAAATCAAAGGTGAGTGAAATTGTAGATTCATAGATTTTTTTTTAATGCAAATAATTAATAGAGGGGCATAAACTTGTAGCTGGTGGACTTGTGAATGTTGAAAAAATATCTATTATATATATAAAAATATTGAAAATATATTTATTATAGGCTATTATTATAATTTTTTTGGTACATTTTTTGTATGATTATGAATACATTATTCTACAAAGAATGATTTAATTTTTATAAGTATAAAATCTTTAATGATTTTTAATTATTTTTTATTTTTAATATCTATAATATTTATAAATATTTGTAATTTTTATAAAACATTTTTCTTACTTG
>JAREIK010014862.1:152500-187385 GCA_029783825.1 Sapria himalayana
AGATGTAATATGTGTGTGTGTGTGCGTGTGTGTGTGTTAATTATCCTCATAAGAACATAAGAAATATATTTTTGTTAGATAACTTGTGACCTAATTTTTATGTCAAGTGATTACTAGTCTAGTTATCTCTAATGCAAAAGACCCTTAGTATGTTTGTATTAGGTATTTTAATATTTTGATAATTTTACATTTGAAAACCATAGCCACATGTCTAATTAATTTTGAACTCAGATACTTACTATTCTTAGATAAAGACACTTGCTATACTTACAAGAACTTTTTAAGTAATCATTCATCTCATTACAATTCTTATTTTGAAGTAACAATGAGATCCAATATCTTAATTCTAGTTATACCACATCTAGTTTTTAGTGTTAAAGTTAAGTAGCTTCCAACTAGTTGGTGAGAAGTAGAATATACACACATACATACATATAAATATATATATATATATATATATATATGTGTATGTATATATGTGTATGTATATCTATATGTATATAAATAAAATATGTATATGTATGTATATGTGTGTGTGTGTGTGTGTGTATGAATTATGCTTATAAGAACATAAGAACTATTATTAAGATTAGGTGTCAAACGGGCTGGCCCAGCTTGGCCCGGCCCATTATTTTTTTGAGCAAGAGCATGCCTGGCCCGACACAGTTTAAAAAAGCCGGGCCCGGCACGGCCGAGTTGACAACTCTAAGTAAGATACCTTGTGACGTAATTTTTATGTCTAAGTGAACACAAGAAGAATATGATATATCAGAGAAATTAATATTTTAATAATCTTATGTTTAAAAATTAGAGACATGTCTAATTAGTTTCGAACTCGATACTTATTACCCAATTGGTGGGTAAGTAGTATAATATATGTGTATATATATATATATATATATATATATATATATATATATATATATATATATATGAATTATCCTCATAATACCAATGCAGCCCATGTAGGTAAGATATAAGATAACTTTTATGTCACGTGGGTAATAATTTAGCTATCCCTAGTGGGAAAGGAGGAAGAAAATATATATATTTGATAATTTTTATGCCAAAGCTGAGGCATCAATGGTGGGTAAGAAATAGAAAAGGCATATTGGAATGTTGAAAATGAGGGAGATGAAAAGGGAAAAGATACTTGCTAACGGCCAAGGAGAAAGCTCCAAACAGAAAGAATATTCTTTCTCCCACTGAACCTTACTTGTTTCTGGAGACATTGATCGAAGCAAAAGCAAGCACCAAGCTAGAACGAGGAAGAGCCGCCTATAAAATGCGTGGCGTTGATGTCCCGTGAGAAAAAGTAGAGGGACATGGCGGAGTCAATAGCAGAAGGAATTTCAGAGGCATCGAGGAAGAAAAGGTACTACATGAAGAAGTGCTTTTTGAAGTTTGCAGAAAAGGGGAGGAGGATAATGAAGCATCAAGAGATATTGGATGAACTGGAGAGCGTTATACCCAGTAAGAAGGAACAAATCGGGGCCCCAGAGGACTTTCTCGGCGACATTTGGCTTTCCATCCAGGTCCTCTCTTTTCCCGCCTCCCCCCCCACCCCCACCCTCCGTCCTCTATTCTCACGTGTGTTTTTGGCAATTAACTGATAAAATGGCATCAAAACAAGCTCTGACCTTTCTTTTGCAGGAAGCTGTTGTCAATCCTCCAGTTGTGGCCTTCGCAGTGAGGCCAAATCCTGGCTTCTGGGAATTTGTCAAGGTCAACTCTGTTGATCTCTCTGTTGACCCCATCAAGTCCAGAGAATACCTGAAAATCAAAGAAAAACTATATGATGAAAAATGGTCTCTCTCTCTCTCTCTCTCAACATCTGTGTGTGTGTGGGAAATGGATTTAATTGGTCGATAGCTTGAAATTGATTATGAAGGGCAAGGGATGAACAAGCATTGGAAGTGGATTTTGGAGCATTTGATTATTCAATGCCACACTTAACAATGTCGACTTCCATAGGAAGAGGAATGAGCTTTGTTTCCAAGTTCATAACTTCGAAACTAAGTGGGCGGGTAGAAAATGCTCAGCCCCTCGTAGAGTATTTGCAGTCACTGCATCATCAAGGAGAAGTATGGAAGTTCAAACTAGAGCTGCATACAGTACATTGCTTGAAAATGTAACTTCATATAAATAACTCTATGTATAACGGGATGGCAACCTGCAGAAACACATGATCAATGAAAGGCTGAACACTGCTACGAAGCTCCAGAAGGCACTGACCGCTGCCGAGTCTTATCTCTCCAAGCTTCCCGATGACGCCCCATACCAATATTTTGAGTCAAGGTGAGAGAGAAAGAGATGACTCTCTGTGAGAGCACAAAATGGATTATAAAACCACTCCCCACGTGCTCCGTAGAATTGGCTCTGTGTGTGCTGGGCTGGGTCAGGCCACGAGCCTGACCCAGGGTAGCCTGGTGCGGTCCAAAACCTCTAGGCTAGCCTGTGAGATCCATGATCAACTCATGGTTTGTCCCATGCCAGGGAAAGCTCGCTAGGTTAGATTTGGGTTGGGGATCGTCTCGATCCAAAACTTAAACTGACAGAGGAGGGAGGAGACCTGCTCACGGATGATACATATCGTCGCGAGAAATAAATCTGAAAAAGAATATTAATTTCTATAAAGTTCGCACCATTTAGCACAGAAAGATTCTTCTGTGTTGCAGATTAAGAGAACTGGGGTTTGAGAAGGGATGGGGAGACAGCGGGGAGAGAGTGAAGGAGACGATGAGAATCCTGTCAGAAGTACTCCAGGCTCCGGATCCATTGAACATGGAGAAAATCCTAAGCAGGCTGCCCACCATGTTTAATATCATAATTCTCTCTCCCCACGGCTACTTCGGTCAGTCGGATGTCCTCGGTTTACCGGACACGGGTGGGCAGGTAATGATTTCCATCCACAAGAACAAATCACTCCATAATTAATAAAATTTATAATTATCACAAATAATCCATGATATATCAAAAATCTATAAATAATAAATAATTTTAATAAAAGAAATATCTAAATATTTTAATGATATTAATAAATATATTTAGATTTTTTTTGACCTTATGATAATTTATATTTGAATCAAACTAATTCAATATTAATTTATATTATAATATAATTAAATTTACTTTTATTTTTATATTTAATAGATTCAAATAAAGTAAAATAACATAACAATTTAATTTCAATAACTTTCAATAATCAATCATATAGAGATATATATTTAAATACATTATTTACTATTTACATACATACATACAATAAATAAATAATCTCAAATTTTAATATTGTTTATGTATAAATATTTTAAAATTATAATTTTATTTTTAATAAATTATTTATTATATACACACATACTACGAATAAATAATGCTAATTTTTAATATTGTTTATATATTAAAACATAATTAAATATAATATTAGATTTATATTCAATAGATCTAAATAACACAAATATTTATATTTAAATAAAAATTTTTACGCATTTATAATGAGTAAATCATAGTATAAGAGTATATTTATTATTTATCAACATGATATAATTTAATTTTATATCATAATAAGATATACAATAATTTTTGTATCATGACTTCGAGATATTATGGTTCATTTACTTTTTATGATAATATTGCCTACTATAAAATTTTATCATAAATTAGACTTTTTTATCATAATTTCAATAATTAAATTTTTATGATATTTTATGGGAAGATATCCATTAAATTATATTTGTGATATTCAATATTCTTGTCCTAGTTTAGTCATGTACACTTGCACTGCTACCGCCCCAAACAGGTCGTCTACATTCTAGACCAAGTGAGAGCATTAGAAGAGGAATTGTTAACGAGGATAAAGCAACAGGGGCTTAGGGCGAGGCCTCAAATTATTGTGGTAAGAGGCTCACATGCTGCAAAAGTAGCGCGCATAGAATTGGAGCCAATTCTAGCCATGATCTCGTGACCACGAATAACAGGTTACGCGACTCATTCCTGAGGCCAGAAGTACCAAGTGCGACCAGGAGCTGGAAGCCATTAATGGAGCCATGCACTCGAAGATCCTCCGGGTTCCATTTATGGTAGAAAACACCATGATTAAGCAGTGGGTGTCTCGTTTCGACATCTATCCATACCTAGAGAGATTCGCTCAGGCAAGAAATGAAATGCTAAATAGGTTTATTTGAGTAACAGGTCACACCATGATTCATCACTGGGCAGTCTGAGTCTGTACTGGGTCAGCCTGGGTCAGCCCGGGCTAGCCGGGGCTGAGCACAGGCTAGCTCCATTCAATACTCTGGTTTATTTGTTGCTCCACAGGATGTGACTGCTAAGATCCTAGATCTCATGGGCGGGAAGCCAGATCTCATAATTGGAAACTACACAGATGGTAATTTAGTAGCAACTCTGATGGCTACCAAGTTGGGGGTAACACAGGTGAGCTTTATACGTTGGGAAGTTTGATGGCTCCTATTATGCCATCTCTGTCAGTACGAACTAAATCTGGTTTCTTGAACAATTAGGCGAGCATCGCACATGCTCTGGAAAAAACAAAGTATGAGGATTCGGATGTCAAGTGGAAAGAAATGGAGCCAAAGTACCACTTCTCGTGCCAATTCATCGCAGATACAATTGCGATGAATGCGGCAGATTTCATCATCGCAAGCACGTATCAAGAAATCGCGGGAAGGTCAAGTCTAGATCATATCAATATTCGTGGTGGTATGGAACTATGATTTGAGTTTTTGAGGAGTTTATATTTTGTTTTTCAGCAAGGAAAGAGCAGGGCAATATGAAAGCCACACATCGTTCACCTTACCAGGGCTATGCAGGGTGACATCTGGCATCAGCGTCTTCGATCCGAAATTCAACATTGCTGCCCCTGGCGCAGATCAAGCTGTGTATTTCCCCTTCACCGAGAAGAAGAGACGATTTGCTGAGCATAAAGATGGCATCGAAGAGCTCCTGTACAAAATAAATGACAATGATGAACACCTGTAAGTAGGGCTCGAGGAGTAGTTTATCATCTTGCAGTAGGCACGGCTTGCAGCCTTATGCTGAAATTCGTTTCTCTTTAAAAAAACAGAGGATATTTGGCGGAGAATAAGAAGCCTATAATATTTTCAATGGCTAGGCTCGATAAGGTGAAGAACCTCACCGGGCTAACCAACTGGTACGGGAGGAACAATCGGCTAAGAGAGCTGGCCAACCTCGTCATCGTCGGAGGATTCATCGATCTTAAGAGATCTAAAGACAGAGAAGAAATGGCCGAGATAGTGAAGATGCACGCGCTAATAAAGAAATACGAACTCAAGGGGCAGATCAGATGGATAGCAGCACAGACCGATCGACATCGCAACGCAGAACTCTACCGGCACATCGCGGAGTCCGGAGGAGCTTTCGTCCAGCCGGCGCTGTACGAAGCGTTCGGACTCACGGTAATCGAAGCGATGAGCAGCGGATTGCCTACGTTTGCAACGAATCAGGGAGGGCCGGCAGACATAATCGTGGACGGAATCTCCGGCTTCCACATCGATCCGCATAACGGCGACGAATCCAGCAGTAAGATCGCAGATTTCTTCGAGAAATGCAAGATCGACGATCAATATTGGCGCCGCATATCGGAGGAGGGACTGAAACGCATTAACGAATGGTTCGTACTAAATTACAAGCGTAAAATTCACAGGCTCACCTTCTAGGTCTAGCAGTGTCTGCTGCTTCGGTCCGAAACTAAATCGAGCTGGCGATGCAGCTACACATGGAAAATTTACGCAAGCAAGGTGCTAAGCATGGGATGCGCATACACTTTCTGGAGGCAGATGACGAAGGAGCAGAAATCAGCGAAGCAGCGATACATTCAACTGCTCTACAACCTCCAATTCAAGAGATTAGTACGTTTTTTATGCGAATCCTTTCTTGATATCAAATTCGCAAGGCGCAAGCTGAATCTCCGTCGCGATTATCGCAGGTGAAAAACATACCGGTGTCGACTGAAGCTCAATCACCAGTTCCACAGATCAGAATCAGAGCACAGTCGTCTACGAGGCAAGTAACTCCTCTACAGCACAATTCGTTGAGATTGCGTTAAATTTATGATTCAGATTTATCAATCTTTTTTGCGAGTTGAAAATCACTTGGAAATTTGGTTCGCCGTAGCATGAGGTGCAGTTATCGGAGCCTACGCAGGTAACAAAAACACGTCTGCAACTGCCAATCGCCTGTAACACACCTGCAGCTTGAATCACAACATTTCTGCATGTATTCGTATTCAGCATCAGGCTGTTTGGCGGCTAAATGGATCGCCTCAGCCCTCCGATAAATAAAGAACGCCCGCTCCCTCTCTCTGCTTTATGGAGGAACAGAATTTGAAAATTTGTAAAGTATTTATACTAGCGAATATTTTCATCGTGTGGTTAGCTGACCAGGGGAATGAATTTGATAATAATTAATATTTTTAAAAATTAAATAGGGAAAAAATAAAAACTTTATTCTTCAAAATCAGTGCGCTGTTAATAGACGAAGATTCTTTCTCAAACAAGCCTAGCCGAGAGCATAGAACAGTGAAATGGATACAAAGCCTAAGGGAAGGCGGCAAGCAGCAGGCCAGCAGGGTTTTCTCAAGACATATCGCGAAACCTAGCGGCTGCTTTCTTGTGAATAAGCAGCTTGTAGGAACCTCCGGCATGAACATCAAGGGCGGGGTCGGGCTTCTGCTGACTGCCCAGGCCAGCCCTGCTCTCCACGGCTTTCGCCTGCACTGGTTCTACCATTCCGCTTCCATTCTTCCCCAGTCCCTGCCATTAAATACAGAAAGGAATCATCAGGCCAGGATTAGAAAAGGCTAGGTGGCGGAAAAGATGGCTAGATGGTCAGGCTCATACCGAGCCTTCGTGCCAGCCCATGGTCCGAAGCATTCGGTTCCCCACGTTGCTCTCGTCGATCGCCCTGTCCGCAGTGATCACCTCGAAACTCGGGGCACTGCTCGCCGCGTCTCCGGCAGCACGGCCACCTACGCCAGGAGGAAAAGGCATCGAATCCGAGCAACTCTTCTTCACTCCCAATTCCCGATCTTGAATTTTTCACCCGGATGCAGCAAAGGAATTTCTCAGATTAACGATTTCATGTTTTAAAATGGCATCGCAAGCATAGGAGAATAATTGTTTCTTACTCGAACTTGGGAATCCGACTTCCTGCGCGCCGTCGTCTTCCGCGGAATGCGTCGAGCCATACAAGCTCCTGCGTTCGGCCGCACGATCTCTATAAGTAGCCTGCGATTGTTCTTTCTCCTTCGGAGGAAACGGGGCAGTAGGCGGGGCGGGGGTTTCCGAGAATCTCCTTTTGCTACCCGCCGGGAGTGCGGGAGAGTAGGAACCAAGCGCCGACGCATCGGTCCTGAATGGGGTCTTAATTGCGGGGGAGCAATTAGCCGTCCCGTTGGCAGAACAAGCAGGCACTGAAATATCGGACTTCGCAATCAGCCTGCTAGACCCCCTGATGACTCCCATCAGAGTTCGGCCGGAGCTGTCGCTCACCGGCCGGGGCTTGATGGGGGATTCTGAACGAGCAGCAATGGCAGAAATCGGTTTCTCCTTCGGAATCACCGTTTCTGATTTCACCTTGCCCTTGGGTGCAGCTTGTCCCTGTGGGGCAGAAAAGGACCTTTCGTCCGACGATGTGGCCGGAGGGTGATGATTATCGCCGAGGGCGACCCGCGTCGCCTGCCCTTCGTGACTCCTCTGCTTCCACTTGGCCAAAACGTTGTTCATTTTCTTTTATTAGCCAAGATACTATTCTTGGAAGCAAATTTTATCTCTCTGCTCTTCTCCTTCTCCTTCCTCTCCGCCGCCAGTGCTGCAACTGCCGCTGCCTGGACCGCATCATGCAGTGACGGCACCTTCTCTGCTGCAGTGTTGGTGGTGGCGGGTGCAGAAATCACCACTTTTCTACTATCAGAAGAATCCAGCGGCTTGGAGCTCTCCGCCTGTTTTGCAGGTGCGGAGTTATCGTTTTGGCCCGTGCAAGGGACGTACTGCTGCGTCTGGTAGTCAAAAGTGTACCAAATCCCACTGTTACCGTCGTAGTAAAGGCCTGAATACCACGTGCTGAAATTAGACCGACATGAACGCAGAGAAGGAAGAACCATGAAGGAACAAAAAATGGCGACCTGTGTTGCCGTCGTAGTAAAACCCAGAAGCAGCATCATAGTAGTAACCAGAAGCTTCGTCCCAAACAAAGCCAGACTGCAACACACCGCCACCTGGTTCCCCGCCAGCAGCAGGTTTCTCATCTGGGTTATATTCCTTGGGCGCCCATCCAGCACCATCATACTACAGATCAGAAAATCAAAAAGTCAAGATTTGCATCAAATTTTCTAATATTTCTACAAAATCCTACTTTAAAAATCACACACACATTATAAAATATCATCATCCGTATAATATCTTGATATAATCATGATCAACTAGACATTTTATTACACATTTTTTACAAATATAAATGTTTTTATTATTATCTAAATTTATAATAATATACTTAATCTTGGGGTTGAAAATAAGAATATCTTGATATTAATTTCTCATAAATATATCATAATAAATTATAAGCCTTTTATATTTTAATTTTAATATATATATATATATATATATATATATCAATATTTTTTATCTAGATTTATGTTAATATATTTTATAATTTAAATATGTTCACTTTTTAATTTTAATATTTGTAATTAAAATTTTTATTACAATTTTTAAATTTTTAATTTAAATATTTTGTGATTAAAATTTTGTATTATTTTACGAGCATCACCTAAGTATCTCATATCTTATTTTTAATATATCTTCACAAATTTGCAAAAAAAAAAAAAAATCATGTTAACAAATATATTCCTGCAATAATCAACCAATGAATATGATATACCAAAAAAAAAATAAAATATGATCAACTTAATAATTACTTTATAATATTTGTATTTTAATATAACTAGAATTTATTTAATAACATATGACTCATATAATTATTATTTATATTTTTTTATTTTGACATTTATTGTGAATTATAATTTTATCTTCAATTAACTAAATTAAAAGACCTGGCCATTAATTTAGCATTGCGCACGCCTAGCTAGTTATGAAGCTAAACTTTTACTAATTTCATTACTTAAGAATAATATTTAACTAAAAATATGATTCACACGTGCAGAAGAGGCGAGCGAACCTGTTGGGAGAAAGCAGCTGCTTCAATTGCAGCAGCTGCTATGCTGCTTGATTGGGATGGGCCTGAAGAACCGGAACCTGGGCCTAGAATGCTCTTTGCATATGCTACCCTCAACGTCTGCCCATTCTTTTCAAGAGCCGTCCCATTGGAAGCATCTAGAGCTTTCGTAGCATCATCAATCTACAATAGAAGAGTCATGCCAGCCATACGCAAAAACCACAATCACTAAAAAATTTTCATTTTGGGAATTACACCCACGGCTAGACATCTGGAATTTGTGAAAAGTCCGTACTACCCCTGGCACCATGCTATAGATAGAGCGCCGATCAAACTCATTCTAAAAAATTAGCTATAAGAAAGAAGACTCTTATCGTATATAAACACCACAACAATTAATTACAATTTTTCGATGTGATGTATTTGAACACACCCTCCTCATCCTCGCGGTTTAATATCTAGAACATGCAATTTTTATAGAAGTGAATATTTGTGGTTGGCCCATACTACCCCTGATACTGTGCAAAGAATCAAGTTTGCGGAGATTCATCTCCAAAAACTAACTCAAAGGAAGGGAAAACACTCCACACGACAAATGGAGATCAACGGATGCCCATATTTATGGTTGGCACAATAACAGAGGTCCCGCTGTCCGGTCAACGAAGTAAAATTTTTGGAACATTGCCTGACCCATCCGATGATCTGACCTGCTCCGGCTAATTGAACCGAGAATGTTTTAATATAAATATTTTATATTTATTTTCAAGTTACTTTTTTCGAGAATGTAACTCTGTTCATCTTCTCTCTCTCTCTCCCTCTCTGCGTGTATTTATTGCTACTGTTTCTGCACTGTGCATACTGTAATAATTTTGATTTGATTTAATCTGTAACGCATAAGCATTTTCTGGTGGATGTAGCTAGTCATACTGAGTGACAAGTGAAACACGTTATTTCTGGTTTTCTATTTTTGTTTTTGATCATGCGTGGTTGAATTGTGATTTTAGATTGATATCAACCGGGCAGGTGAGGCCCGGAACGGGAATTTCCCATGCTCAGGCTCGTGCCCCACCACGGCAACCAATCGTGCCGTGCCGTTCCGAGGCCAAACCGGGCCTCGTGCCATGCATGGCCCATTGGCACGGTACCTCGGCACGAGCCAAAAAACTTAAATTTTTTTTAAAATTAGAGTTTTCTGTTTTCGGCAGATTCGTGCCGCAGGCCCGTGCAAACTGACCTCCACAGAAATGTGCCGGGCCAGGCAAGCACGGTACAGTAACCATGCCGTGCCTAAGATGGCACAAGAGCACGATTGGGCCGGCAAAAAATGGATCGAGCCAGCCCGGCACATCGCATTTGACACCTCTATATAAATCGTCTGTTGTTTTTGTTGTTCTTTCTTCTTCTGTATCTTAAAATCACAATTGTGGAAGCACAATTGCCCAACTACTATAATTGCTCAAAAAAAAATCTGATGTGCAATAATTTTAAAAAACTAATCCACTAAATATTGCTCTTAGAAAGGGGCATACGGAATGGAAGTGAACGAAGGCAAATCCTCGCGAGACATGAGTAAACTTGTCCCTGACGAGTCGAAGATCCTGCACATAGAAACTCTCACCAAATGGCAAAGAAAAAAGAAAAAAGAGAGAGAGAGAGAGAGAGAGAGAGAAGAGATGACGTATCAATATAGATAAGAGTGAGAGCGGCTGCCTTGATAGGAGCGTGTTTGGAAAATTCATAACGGAGCATCTCTTCATCAGCATTTTCATCCAATCCACGAACAACCAGCACGTGAGTGGGCCCTGCATGAACAAACACCGTCGGATTGCTGCTGCAGGAGCCGACAAGTGCGAGAGTGAAAAAGTAGGACGGGGGGAGGGGCGGGCAAAGCTACCAGAGTCGAACGCCTTCTTCAGTGAAGGTGTCGAGCTAGGCAAAGCCATGTCTCCCAGTGGCGCATCATCAGACCGCGCTTCATTGCACTGCAAAGTGCACGCAGAAGACATGAAAAGGAACCATAAATTACTACCTCAGAGAGTAGCAGAGATAACGACCACGGCCGTAACAAACCTGGAAACAAGAAGTCCTCCGTGCAAAATTAACGCAGCCACAAATCACGCACATCCAATCAGACGCCACCGCAATGCTCTTGTGGCAGTAATGTCCCGATTTTATTGAGTTTTCTTGGCCGAAAGATCCTCCTGAGCACCCTGCTGGCTTGCTAAAGCAACAAATCCCACAAATAGCGATTACTATATACAAAACCAAAGAAACTCATCAATGATCAGCCTCAACGCCAAACACATTATAATTATAGGTGTCAAACAAGCCGGGCAGCCCAGGCCCAGCCAAGTTCAGCAGTGCCTGGCCTAGCACGGCACGGGTCTGGAACCGTGCCTCGAGTGGGATCGGTATGCCCTATGGCACTGGAGGTGTTAAAATGGCCAGGTCAAGCCCAGCACGGCTTCATCACAGCCGGCCCGACACAGCCCATAGGCACGGTTGTGATGAAGTGCAGGATTGTGCCTATACAGGCCCGGTACTAGCCCATTCAGGCTGGGATTGGCCATTTTGAACCAGATTAAGGTTTAGTCTGGGCCATTATGAAAAAATTTATTTCAGAATATTAAAAATTATTACAAAATTTAAAATATAATTATTTAATACTTGAATTGTTTAAATTTAATTAGTAAATTAAAATAAATAAATAATAATAAATTTTAAATTTTTAATTTAAAAACAAGAATATAAATGAAAAATATTCAAGAATATAAATATAATAATAAACCAATACAATACAAATCACATAAAATATAAATTAATATTCAAGAATCAAACCTCAAAATAATATAACAAAAAAAAATAAACAAAATAATATAAATCCAATAAAAAATTAATGAAAATGAAAAATATCATCAATATACAATATTGTAACATATTATCAATGATAATATAAGATATTATCAGTGTATTAATCCGTTAATTAATATCAGTCATTAAACATTATTAATATTACACGGATTATCATCAGCAATCAACTCCTTCGATTTTGCTATAGTCTCAATAAAGATTATTAATGAACAAACTCAAATTCTCTCAATCTTCCATACATACTAATGCTTCAATAATATCTGATCATAATCTGAATCTCCTATCCGAAATAACACTCATTGTAAGATAAATACAGACTTCAATACTACGCTTTGACATCAAAAATTTAGTAAATTTCATGTCATCTTAAATCATATGGGATAGATGAACTCATATAATTTCTACCACTGTAAAATATTAAATTTTTTATTATATTAAAGATATGATAAGATTAAACAATAATCGATATCTAAATACCAAGATAACTTGCTCCTATTAGACAATCCAACCTCATTGTTTTCACATGGCTATTTGAATAAAAAAGTTATTTCTACGAATATGATATATTGTTCATACTTGGAGCCTCACTACTATCACCACTATACCTAGTATTATAGTATAAATAGAGCTCAGTCAATATCTCATAAATGAACCCTTCAAGTTATCTTCCTGATTCAAACACGAGAAAATATAAGTCAAAATAATTCTTATATCCTTTGTCACATTACCCTAGAGTCTATACAAGGCAGCCAAGATAATAAATAAATAAAATAATGAACCAATACTTTAAGTACTTGATTTTTATCTCTACAACCATATCGCTAAGTATCGGATCATCTCAATACTTAACAAACATATTACTAATATTACATGTGTAAGTGAGTGCAATGCAAATCGTATGAGTATAAATTAATGAAAATAAATTCACATATAATAAAAATCTTTAATAATTTTATTAATAAATTCTTTTAGCATTGCCAGTATCAACAATAATATGTTATTTACTCTTATTATTAACATAGTAAGATATCTTGTAATTGTATCCAATACATAATTCCAATATTAAAATAATTATAATTCCAACGATATCTCACATTCAATTGAATTTTTTTTTTTGAGATTCATAGACAAATAGAGATTAGTGAACTCTTATTCTCTACGAGGGGTGCAAATATATTTTAGTAAGTTATGTATGATTTCTAAAGTGAGGGCTTACACCTTATTATTAGACTGTTGGGTCATTCGACCGTCGAATCAACCCAAACAATCATTGATTCAAGATGCTTTGGCATCAGGCTCAAGTAGGAGGGCTAGAAAAAAAAGACCACGAGTCAAGTTGTCTTGGTTAGGGGACCGACAAAATTTTAGATCCGTCAAGTTCGAGGTCATGCAATTTGGCATCAGGGTGGGCAGGGTCAAGGAATGATTCGGGTCGTACCAAAATAGGGTGCCCACGAGCCCTCATACCAAGTCATGCATGGCCCAACACATGGCTCGGTAGACCTATGTAAGGCACAGGGCACAAGCAAGGCAAAGGTCTAGACCATACCACACCAAGAATAGCCCGACTCCACCATACCTTGGGCCTGGCCCAAGCTGCACGAAATTACCCCATTTTACACCTCTAATTGGCACGAATCATGCCTCATGCCATAATCAAGCATGAGCATTGTCTGGCTCGACGACATAGTAAACCAGCCCGGGTAACCACCCAATGAAATCCCCATCGAAAGGGTAATTTAGGCTGTTGAACTTTTTTTTTTTAATTTGACCATTACATGACAGGGAGGTCTATTTTTTTTTTAAAAAATATGGCCACATGGTCGATATTAATTGGTACACATGGCCACTTTTTTATTGCACTGCATGGTTGGCATAACCATGCCCACCGTGTCGTGCTAATCAAGGCATGGTGGCCCGACTGGGAGAATGAAAAATGAGCATGCTAGCACAGTACGCCCGTTTGACACCCCTATTAATATGATCAATTAGACAAAATTTTAATTATATAAACAATAAAATCATCACATTAATTCAAATGCAAATTCAACTCATGCATATTTTTTATTTTCATTAATCATCATCAATATTTTAATACTACACATTTTCTTTTTAATACTCCACTGTTTTTAACAAACTAACATTAATTAATTACCCATATGAAATCTCTTTGCAAGTTCAAACACACTCTCTCTCTCTCCTTCTCTAATTTAATTATGTATAGGTAAGAGGCATAGACAGAGATAAGAACGAAGGTAAAACCGACACGATAAAATACGAGATGGTAAAATTCAAAAATTAAATATACGAATGAATAGGAACACGACAGAATAAAATAAAAAATATAAATATTATCTTTTAAAATAATTATACATACATATTACATATTTAAAAATTAAAAATTATGTATTTAAACCCCTAGCCCACTGCTCCAATTTCATAATTTCATATAATTTTTTTATTTATTACTATTGTATATTAATTTTAATTTTTAATTTAATATTATCTTCGACACCCCTCCCATTTATTACTTCGACACTCCCCCTCCATTTACTGCTTTGAACCCCCCCCACCCCATATGTTACTTTTCAAAATCTCCCCCTCCTATGTTACTTTTTCAAAATCCCCCCCCCCCCCCATACTGCTTCAAAATCCCAAAGATAACCCCTGACTATTACTTCTACATCGTTGGCCACCAGAGTTTTCATAGGCATTTTCCAGGCACGCCTTGAAGCACGCCTCAGGGCAAGGCATGAAGAAAACGCGTTGAGGCGTATGAAAAAAAGCGATCCTCATAAAAGGCGTACGCCTTCGTCAATGAAGCGTGTTTGAGGCGCGCTTTGATCGCGCCTTTCACGCCTTGAAGATGGATGCGTACGCGTTTGACATAACCAGTACGCGCGCCACAGAATCAGGTAATGACTGACCAATTATGATTTTTCGTATTTGTAGCCTCGAGATGTAAGGAAAATTGTTTCTGATATGGCCGGAAGAGGACCGGAAGAAGTTCGACTTGTAGTTTGCCCGTATCGGATTTGTCCACTTGGTGCTCACATTGTTCATCAGGTTCAGTTTGTTGGCATCCATTTCTAATTACTCTGCGTGCCACAATAAGTTCAAACGTGGGCATCAATAATTTCACAAGACTATTGTACGCAGAGAACATTGATGACAAAATAAAGTGATTTGTAATAATCAATTTTAAAGCAATAAATTTATAAAATATATAATCAAATAAAATATAATATATTTTAATTTGGGATGAAAATTATTCAGATACTGATTTTATAGACGTGTAAGGGAGTATAAAAATAAAAGTACAATGTGAGCAAGAGTAAAACTTCACATATATCTTATGTTTCTATTAGGCTAATACAGAGTTTTCAAAGGCGTTTTCCAGGCGCGCCTTGAAGCACGCCTCAGGGCGAGGCGTGAAGAAAACGCATTGAGACGTATGAAAAAAAGCGATCCTCATAAAAGGCGTACGCCTTCGTCAATGAAGCGTGTTTGAGGCGCGCTTTGATCGCGCCTTTCACGCCTTGAAGATGAATGCGTACGCGTTTTGGGAGCTTACGTGTCCTTTAGAAAAGGAAAAAAAAAACCTAAAACAACAACCGATTGAACACTTTGGCAGACTTGACTCCCTCTTTAGCTGCGGCTGATGATGATCGTCTCCGCCAGCGAGAAGAGGCGGCGACGGCTGCTACTCCTTGCCTAACTGATCATACCTGCAGTGGCGTCGTGAACTTAGAGCTCTAAGCATGGCTTTCACGGCAAAGGGAGATATATGGAAGGGGGTAGGTTTTAGAGCCTTGGGTGGGAAGAACACTTTAATGAACGAACATATTGTCATTTGAGGTATTCTTCATTTTTATAGGTTGTTTTAATTTTAATTTTTAAAACATAATTAAAATAATGGATAGTGACTTTTGAATTGAGACACACCCACTATGAATTGAGCCCACTATGTAGACTCAACCACCGTGAAGACTTTATTGGCATTTGAGGTGTTCTTCACTTCTATAGGTTGTTTTAATTTTAATTTTTAAAACATAATTAAAATAATGGATAGTTTTCTTTCACTTTTGAATTGAGACCCACCCACGATGAAGACTTTATTTAAAGATGACAACAACTATAATAATGGTTTTCTTTTCTTTATTTAAAGATATTGTAACTAATGGTTTTCTTTATTCATTAGAATTTCAACATGATAGTAGACATTTTCCTACTTTCGATATATTAGATGAGGATGATGATGACCTTGGAGAGAAGATTTTAAATTGAAACAATTTACTCTAGTTCTTATTTCATGACTTGGCTATGACTTTTTGTTAAAGTTTGAAACTATTAGTATAGTTGAATCTATTTTCTATTTTATGACTTTGTTATGTTTTTTTGTGAAAGTAATGAACTAGAATGTTTTTTTTTATTAATTCTAATGAATTATTTTCATGTGTTTATTTATTCTATTTTATTTTATTTTATTTTTTATATTTTAAAATATAAATTAATTATATAATGTAAGGCTCAAAAAGCTTACGCCTCAAGGCCTCGAGGCTCACGCCTCGCTTCACGAACACAAAAATGTCTCGCCTAACGCTTTCGCCTTTTAAAACTTTGTTGGCCACTCGATGCGTTCGTATGTTTTATTACACACCGGATACATATCCGACGCGTCTGTCAAATATGTCATGTCGCATATTAGATACACATTAGTCAATGATATGCCATGAGACGTATTAGACACGCATCCATTGGGTGTCCGTACCATATACACATGTTCACGTGTCAAACACGGGTACACGACCATAGTATGACGTATCCGTTCTATTTAAATTGTATAGATATAAAACATGAAAAAAATTAAAATACACACCAAAAAATTATATAAAAATAATTTTTTCATTACAAATATAAATACCCCATTTTTTTCATATATACATATGTACCCATCTAAGATAATTATATCAAACAGTAAGTGTAAGTCATGCAAGCAAAATGAAAAAAAAGACTAAATATAAGAGTGGAGATTATCTTTAAAAAAGATAATTAAAAAAAATATAATTTATACAACCAACTATTAGTAATTGAGATAAAACATAAATTAATAATGATAATAATAAATACACATAGAGTAACCCACAAACACACACATACATAAAAAAATACATAAATATTCTATACATTCTATTTGCTAACAACACAAGATCATTGAAGAAGAGATCATGCTCACAATGTTTAAGCGTCAATATACTCTAACATCACCGAGTCCACATACTACAAAAAACCTTTTATCATGCTCAACTAATAGTGTTGTAAAAAAAGAAAACCCCACATCCATAGCAACGTAAATACTATCAGAATTATAAAATTGTAATAATTTTTACCGTAAGAGAATAAATACCTATACTGAAAATAAAGCACCCTCCCATCGATAACAATACCATCATCCCCAACCTTGTCCATCATTGCACATGCCGCACCCTATTTGGATCAAAAATAAGTGGCGCTGAATAAAAACTAACACATATTCACACACACACACACACACACACATTCAAATGGCAAAGGTACACACCACGGAAGGAAAATCAACAAAGGCAAATCCACGAGAAGTGCCAGAGATGCGATCTTTGATGACACGGACGTGCCGAAGAGGACCCCATTCGGCCTGAAGAAAACAAAGAAATAATCAGCCACTTTGATAACACAATAAAAAGAAAGATGGAGAGCATAGCACGTAAAAAAAAAGGTGAGGAGCAGTACAAGTATCTGATATAGATCTTCTTCACATGTATCCTGAGAAAGACCCTTGACAAGAACAGTAGCAGTTGGAGCCTGCAGTAAAAAAGTAACCAATCGGAAGTCACAACAAATAACAGCGATTAGAATAAAACAAAAAAAAAAAAAAAAAAACACCTTCAGAGCCTACCATAGCAATACTGCGCCGATGCTTGCCATCGCGGTCCTGCAGCTCATATGGACCATCATCATAACTACGTGCCGGTTGGCTCTCACTTTGGCTTCGACTCCTGCTTCTGCAAGAAGGGGAGCCCGATCTGGCACGATCGCCACGTCCACGAGACCATGATCGCTCGTACCGTTTGTGCGGGCTCTGTTCTCGGTCCCAGCTCAGGGCCCTCTCATCATCATCCCGGTCAAAAACCCCACGCCTCCTCCAGCCACCATCTCTCCTACAGCTGCTCCCCCGGTCGTAATCAGAATCGTAACTATGCCGACCATATTCATAATCTCTCTCGCAGCTGTCCTCCCGATCTTGCTGGCCCCGAGCTCGGTAGTAACGATGATCATACGGGTGCTCGCCGCGGTCGCGCCCACTGTGCCGGTCATGGTAGCCATCAGCGCTGCGGCACCCATCACGGAAATTGTCAGCCTCGCGAAACGAATCGATTTCTACATCACGGAACACGTCGGCATCATGGTACAGGTCCACGTATTGTTTCTCGTGTCTCCTCAAATCCCTGTCAAAAACACACTCTTCTTCATAATTCCTCCTTCTCGACCGGGGCCACGCGGGGGCGACATTGGAAACGGGGAAGTTTTCTCTCTCAAGAATCCCCCGATGGAAGGCACTTCTCGGGTAATCAGCATTCCTCGAGTATCTTCCATCAACATACCTCCTATCATCGTACGGGCCGCCAATCCTAGCAGAGCAACATGAACGCAGACGAGGGGCGGAAGATAAAAAGTGAATGTGAATGGAAAAGATAAAACGGGAACGCGGAGAGCAGAGCAGCATGAAAATTCGAATAGAAGCTCACCGGGAGTTTGGCTCGTGGGCTCGATTGTAGCCGTCCAAAGCCTGTGAAGTCAAGACAATAAGCTGTGTCAGCCACAAATATCAGTCATGATAGGAGGAGGTTAGGCAAAACCAGTCCATAATCCTTTGCTTCCCAAACAGATTTCTCTTGGTGATCTTTATGGGCATGATGGCCAAAAGAAATGCACAATCACAAGAGACCAAAAAATTGCTTGAATTATCAGTATCACCCCATATATGCGACTATTAAGGAGGAAACCACAATTACGCTGTTATTGTCCCATCCTCTGTGGAGACCATAGCGACCAGGATCCATTTTTCAGAGGCGTGTAAGGTGTCAGCACAGCCCCCTGCAAGGCTCTGGCCTGAGCTCAGGCGATTTTATACCGTTTCCTGTAATATATGCACAAATTGGCACAGTTATGTCTTGAAATAAAGCAATAATTCCATGGCTTCGGCATCTTCTTTTAGAATCCGAATCCTCAATAAAACAAAATCTTATCTGCGTTGGTGGAAAACCATCCTGCAATTCTCGAAACTCATAGACACATTCATAATTTGATATGGAACATCATCATCAAGCTCGTACTTTCAGACGCAGCTAGAAGAAACATGCATGGAGCAATAAAAATGGAGCCCAGGCGGGTCCGGGCTAGGTGCCTGGCGAGCGCGCTCAAATCAGCATGCCACTGATGAAAACAGTGGGCACCTAATGTCTGATCCTGCGCTGAGATCGTGAATCCCTAGTTCCGCCCGTGGCCGGAACCCGAGCGAATTGATTCTCGGCGAGAGATCAAATATTAGGTGCCGGCTACGGGCGTATGATCTCTGCAACTAATTCTAAACAGCTATATCACATCTTCTTTTTTTTCTCTCGTAAAAAGTAATTGCAGCGATTTTCTCTTCCAATTTCATCTAGGACTGACCTAATTCGGGAAATTGCAGATAAAGATCGATGGATAAGTAAAGTGGAAACCCTAATCGGGACGTGATGGAAGAACAACACCCGCGCACGTACCAGATGAGATGACTGATGCTCGAATACGCAGCAGCGATTTCCCTCTCACTTCATTTCTTCTCTCTGCGAATTTCGCTATCCAAACCTTGCGTGTGTTAGCAGAAGCACATTGCCTATCCCCAACGAGTTTCTTTAGAAATAGAATACACAGGAAAATCAAGTTTCAAATCCGCTCGTACTCATTCATCGAGAGGCCGGTCATGGATCTGGATTCGCTGTTATATCGTGTTTTGCCAGAATTAAGGTGTATATACATGTGTGTGGGTGTGTGGGTGTGTGTGTGGGTGTGTGGGTGTGTGGGTGTGTGTGTGGGTGTGTGGGTGTGTGTGGGTGTGTGGGTGTGTGGGTGTGTGTGTGGGTGTGTGGGTGTGTGTGGGTGTGTGTCTGTGTTTTGTGTGTGTGTATGTGTGTGTGTGTGTGTGTGTTTATATATGTACCCACACACACACATGTATGTAGGTATATGTATAAATATGTATGTATATACGTATATAAAATAATATAAAAAACTAAGATTTGACTTGTGTTTTCAGAATTAGAGATAATAAATTGCGGCGTGGGTGTTATTTATAATTTTAAAAACAATTTTTTGAGAAAATGTGTTTATAGAATTCGAGATAATAATTAGTAAATTCAAAAACAATTTTAAAAACAATTTCAGTATACCAAAACTTAATTATTTATGAATTATATATATTATATTTTTAAATTTTTAAAAATTTCTTTTTTTTTTCAAATACTTTGTAATTATTATATCAAAACACAAAAGATGAAAACAACTTAGAGAGGTTAATTTTGAAAATAAAAAAATTGAGTAATTTTTTAAAATTAATCAAATATAAAATATATTAATTATTACAGTTGAGATTTTAGAATTTAGTTGAATATATTTTTTAGGCAATAATGGAGACCTTTTTATAAAATTCCAGGCCTGGTTCAATCAGCCCACTAGTATTCAGGCCGGCCCATGAAAATGGGCCCGGCTAGACCCAATATCCAACACACAAATACCTACCCTCGGATGGCCCAGACACGTCACATCAAGACTCAGGAGTCAAGAGTCCGGACAGAAGCATGGCGTTCACCAATTCTGGGCAAGGCTCGAGTCCGAAAGAAACCATTTCATCGTAAATTCGAAGAGAACTTACTTATCAGAGTTGCGTAAGTGAGCCCTGATCAATGCCTCGTAAACGTCCTGTTTTGGATCCAAGGGACTGTGTTTCCTAATCTGTAAAAAAAATTCTCTGCTTCTTAAACCTTGCGGAGAGTTGCAGAGACAACGATAATCACGGAAGCCATGACTGATGGTCCAGGAGATTGTGATCGGTGCTGCATTTCGAAGTATAAATTTCAGGACCTCCTCAGTCTACTCCTCCTTCCCACGAAAGGCCAGGGCCTATCAAGTACGCGTACGTAGTATCGTCGGGTGCAAAACCCTGTCAATTAAAAGTGACAATGTCGTGCTCGCTCGCTTCGCATCCCGAGCTCCATGCCATGTTCGCCACATGTCATTGAAAGCTTGAACGCAGGGAAGAAGCCCTCTCTCCACCATTTATATCGAGATAATTCTGAGCTTTCGTTGAGTCTCCCTGAATTTAGCAAAAGCAGTGATGAGAGAGTCGAATGTTTCACCATACGCTTCCAGGCCCAAGCTCTCCATTTCACGCACCATCTCCTCTGCAAGTTTCAGTTCTCCCTTCCCTGCAGTAAGCGCCAATCAACGAGGTGTAAACAAGAGAATTTCCAGGGAAACATCTCCTATGCATTTCATCGAACAACGTGAGTGCAGAATCCAGGTTTCCTATCTTAGCATCTGCACGGATAAGCAGAGAGTAGGCGATATTATCCACGACCATATGCTTTCGAAGCATGGTTTCCAGCAATGAAGTGCGTCTCGAATCCTCCCCTGCTCCAAGACGTCCACGCCAAACAAGTGTTAACAATCACCGAGGCAGGGAATCTCCTCTTTTGTCAATCTTATCCAACAAGCTCACGAATATCTTCACCTTCCCTTCTCTGCACAGAGCATCCGCCATGGTCCTGATCGTGGCCTGGTTTGGATGCACTCTCATGCGGACCATGTGCTCGTAGATCTTCCACAGCAGTGCCGTGTTATTGCATTTTTGAACAACATGAATCAAACTGTTGAAGCTCGCGAGAGAGATTGAGAATCCATGGCTTTCCAAGTATCGGCATGCGTCAAATGCAGTCTCGCATCTTCTTGACTTCGCGTAGGCCTGAACTAACAGATCAAAAATCAAAGAGCACGAGCTGCTACTCTCGTGACTGCTCATGATGGAATCCGCGACTAAAAATTTGGAAGGATGATTCGCCGTCTTCTCCAAAATCGCTTCCAGCAGTGCCTTCGCATCGGCGAGAAGATTAGATCGGATTAACATATGAACCATGAGAGAATACGATCGAACGCCATGATCGAACTTCTTGAGCTGTGCCGACCAGTGGAAGAAACCTAGAGCTCGTTTAGCATCGGTGCGCTCTTTCAGTTCCAGCAACACTCCCTCCACGAGCGAGTCGCCGATCGCCACATTTCGAAATATTGTAGTCAACGTGTTCCAGTTACAGCTCGAGATCCTCAAACACTCGCAGATCTCCATTACGATTCTATTGCTCCCTGGCTTCGCATTTGCATGAAGAAATCTTACCGCCAGGAGCCTAAGATGGCTAGCCGGAATGCAGCTCGGGCTGTTCATGGTTCATCGTCGAAAGTTGTCCACCTGCAAGAAGTTAACGAACTAGTCCCAGTTATATTGTGATATTATTGGGAACATTTACATTATATATATTGTGATATATACAATATATATATATATATATATATATATATAGCAAGATGTAATCACGATATAAATCGTGACGTACTGTTTTTTTTTAAAAAATATTTGTAAATGATGAGGTAATGAATTTTTATTAATGTGTATGGGTATAATAGTCATTATGATAGATATTTCTCAAAATTTTAAATAATTATAATTATATGCATATCTTAATAAAATATAGTTTTTAGGTACTAGATAAATAATTTCCCAAAAAATAAACATAATAGCAGGCAGCAGGCGGCTTCATTACGTGACACTAAATTTATTGAAATATAAGAAACTAGAAAAAATAATTTGATTTTAAATTTTAGTTCTGATAGTAATTTTCAATATTTAAGAAAAATAACCCCTCATCAGGAAATGAGTCATTTTTTACAAAAATACCCTTGCCAACCAGTCCAAATATTTCTATTTTTTAATATTACTAAAGAATTACAAATAGATTTAAGACTAAACAGCTAAATGATAAACAAAATTCCCAACACATTACACCACGCTGTTGCACACAAATGAAAGCTGAACATCACCATGATCAATTGGGAAACAGTTGCTGCAATTTTTGGATGACGAACATAACCTGAAAGTGAAACAATACTCTAAAATGCAATAATTACCGCTGATGAATATTTAACTTATAATAAATTGTAGAGTTTTTTTTTTTGTTTTTTTTCAAATAAAAAATATATATTTTAGTGCACCAAATACAAAATATTTATGTTGACTGACCAAACAAAAAATAAACACACACACACACATACACACATATAAACATATACATACACAAACCCACATATAATTACACAAACAAACATATACATACACAGACCCCCACATATATAAATACGCAAACAAACATATACATACACAAACCCACACATATAGATACACAAACATATACATACACAAACCCACATATAAAAACACATTTAAACATATACATACACACAGAGACATACACAAATGCATACACACACACACAAGCATGCACGGGCGCACTCACAAATGCACATACAAACACATGTAGGCATGTGCGCGCACACTCACAAATGCACATACAAACACACATGTAAGCACGCGCGCGCACGCACAGACAAGCACAAATCTATCAAGAAAAAAGAGAAAAAAAAGGGGGGGTTTACGAGAAAAAGGTGGTATTTAAATGCAGATTAGTGTTACCTCATTGTCACTGCCATGCTTGAATATACTCTGTGGGTCTTCTGAATACTACCAGAGAATAAAATAACCAAAATCAGAGAGCTGCCGCACGAGGTGCGTTAGTTAATAAAGTAGGCACAATGAATTTGTATTCCGTACGTCCATCACAGCTCGTAGAACTCTAGGATTTTGTAATGCCCTGGCAACATCTGGATTAGACATCAGCTTGGAGATAATTTCTTCATGATTAACACCAATTTTATCTGAATTTTAAAACAAAAAAAAAAAATTAAAACCCCCCAGTTACAAAATAAATACAAAATAATTAATATTTCATTTTGTTATCAAATAGCCAATTAGAAATATCATACCTCATGAGAATATAATATTAATTCACAATATATATCTCAAAAATCTCAAATTATTTATTTAAAATTCGAGTAATTGAAATAATTTTAATTTTGGCATGCACAATTGATAATCTATTATTTATATTTAAATCTATATTTAAATATCTTAGGTTTTAAATCTATATTTTAATATAAATTTAAATATATGTACAATACTTTTAAAATAACACAAGATAGGCATGCGCCTTTTTCTCTGATGCGTTACGAGGCTCATTTTAAATATAGATTTCATGCCACGAAGAAGGAAGCGTACGCCTAGAAAGTATCTTCAAAAAATTTAAAAAAATTAGTTTTCATAAGACCTAAACAGTGCTGATTGTTTTTTCAACATTGCACGAGAAAGAAAATCTCATCCTCCCACTTGATCTTTGTTGACTTCGAGATGATGAGTTATTCAATGTTAATGTTATTAGAGTTGTGTCATCAAACTCCCAACAGACTCAAGCATCATAGAATCAAAAGATTTATTCACATTCTTACAAAAGAAAATATTATAAAGTACCAAAAAATACACAAAAATTAAAGTCATAAATTTGATTAAATTTAATAAAAAAAATATATTATTTATATCTAATTATTAATTTATATTTTTTAATAGTAAAAAGTAGAGGCGGAGATAAAGAAAATGAGTTCAATTTGATACCAAATTACTGAAGATGAAGATTTAAATAAATTGAGGATACATGATAGTTTATTTTTCATACTTTTAATACATTGGATGAGGATGATAATTCTTTTGAAGAGGAGATTATAAATTAAATAATTTAATTTATTTATTATTTTATGACTTTGTTATGATTTTTTGTAGAAATAATAAACTAGTATATTTTTTTATTTATAATGAATTGCTATCTTGTTTTTATTTATGCTATTTTATTTTATATATTTTAAAATATTAATTAATTATATATTGTGATGCTCAAAAAATCAACACATCGAGGCTTATGCTTCGACTCACGAACACAAAAACACCTCACCTTTTAAAACTTTAATATCAGCGACATATACTGCTTAAATCACAAGATGACCTCATGGTTCACATTAAAAAAAATAACCTGACAAATATCTCATAAAGTAAAAGAATTTAAGTGTAAAAGAAAAACTAGTAAATCACATCCTAGAAGACTATTTTGTGTCATAAAAAGGTCTTGAAAAACTTACACACCATACCTACTCTCCTCAAGATAGTGAATCCTAGTGACTAATGCATAAATATTTCTATCTCAAGATTACCATGAGAGAATAGATTCATTATATGTAGATGATACACAATCCACATGTAAGAGTTAACATCAATAGAATGTAGTAACTTGATATTAATTTTTATTTATTTTTTTTATTTTTTATTTAATTTTTATTTAATTTTTATTTATTTTTTATTTATTTTTTATTTATTTTTTATTTATTTTTTATTTATTTTTTATTTATTTTTTATTTATTTTTTTTATTTATTTCTTTAACATTCAATTTTGTTTATCTATTTTATTTATATGTGCAAGTACTAATATATTGAAAGATTAGATACGTGACATTAAAATAATAATAAGAGTCCCGCTGACCAATCAATGAGCCGAGTAGAAGTGCTAATTAGATAAGACAACTCGCGAGGCACTCGAACTCGACTCGATCATAGATTAGTCAAAATGTGACTCGATCTCGAGCTCGACTCGATCATAGCCCAGTCAAAACGTGACTTGATCTCGAGCTCGACTCGAAATATTAACGAGTCGAGACGAGCAACTCGTAAATTAAATTTAAAAGCTCACGAGAAACTCAAAAATAATTTGTATATAAAATATTAAAAGCTTTTTTTAATTCGATATCTATACTTTAGGTGATGTCATAAATAATATATCTCTTTTTTGTATTCTTAAAAAATCATAAATTATCATTATTTATTTAGTTATAAATATTTTATTTTAGAAATAATTAATTTTCTTAAAAATCATAAGCTAGAGCTCGAGCCAAGTTCGAGTTTTGCATTTTCGAGTTCAATTCAAGCTTTATTTTTTAAGCTCACAAGCTTTCGAGCTCGAGTCGAGCTTAGTTGAACTCGAGCTCGACTCGCATCATTAGCACATCCATAGCTGGTGGTATTTCTGGAGCATGACCATGTTCGCTCTGAAGATCTAACTAGTTTCTATTTTATGTAGAACCCTAATTATTCTATATATTATTTATGACATATAACAAAGTTACACGTGACCTCAAATCATTTATTTTATCACTAAACTTAGTATGTAACATACACACACATATATATACATATATAAATACACACACACACACACAATTTTGCTTTTCTACTCTAACTCAAGAAGATAATGTTGAGATAACTCCTATTATTTTCTTTTATTTTAATTTTTATTTTAATTTTAATTTTAGTTTTTTTGTATACCTATTTAATATACAATTTCAGCGAACATTAAATATGATAAAATAAAAATATTTCTATATTTTATGTATGATATTTCAATATATTAATAAAATATTGACTCGATAATCTAAACAAATCACATGCAAAAAAAAATCTACTATATTAAAAAAAATCTAGAAATAGAAAAAAAAATGAAAAAAAAAATTACTTAGAAAAGATGATAATTCTAAGTGGCTATGGAGTCCATTCTAAGAGAAGGCATTGATCTTCAAATAAATTTTCTGCGAATTTTTAAAATTTTAAAATATTTTGGAAATTTTTAAAAATATGACTTTTTTCTATTCAGAAAAAAAAAATTAAAAATTTAAGGTATAAATTAGGTCAAAAAAAATAATATAATAATAATAGCCAAGATTGTATCATTTTAGACTTATAAGCATTTTGATGCATCATTTTATGAATAGGTTTGTCAGTAAGGGACTAGCTTCGACAAATGTTTTGCTTCTGAAATTCTATGAATTTAGTTTTATTTTTAAATAGAAATTAAATTAAAATCACTTATTTTAAAAATTAACCTTTCTTTTTCTGCAAAGAAGATAAAAACATAACACATACAAGCAACAAATAACAAGCCATGGCTAAGATTAATATAAAGAAACTACATACAAGCAGGCTTCAACTGACCTAATTGCTGCTTCATCTGGGGGTTGTTGATATCTAAGTTTCTCAAAGAATTCATGAGCCAAGCCCCTTCCTTCCCAGATCCATTAACATTAATATTGTTTCTGAGTAGAGCAGGAACAAAACAATATAAGTTTAAACATGTATGTGTGTGTGTGTGTGTGTTACTAGGTAAAAGAGAATAATAAAGAAAGCAGAGATTGTATTCAGTATAGAATGCTCCTATTTTAGTGAGAGTTTAAAAGTTAATATATCAACAATTTTACCCCTGAAAATCATAAAAACCAAGGTTTTCAGATCCGGCCCGGGGTATTGACCCGGGGAGGGGAAAGGGTCAAAGGGTCAGAGGTTCGACTGGGTCGAACCGGGATTTCAGGTTCGACCGGTCCGATCCACAGCTCGTCCCCAGTTTTTCCGGTTGGACCGGCCGGGTCAGTCTGGGTTTCACAACCATGATAAAAACTATGTCTGATGAGTCTCAAATTATGGATATATGTGTCAAAGTCAAACGGATTGTGCCATGCACTGCCCGTCATAGAAGTCATGATATGCCCGGCATGGCATGACTGATGGTCTGCCAGGCCCAGCATGGCACAATTCTGGGCAAACTCGTGCCTAACGTACAAGATCATCTCTGGTTGTGCAGGATCGTGCCAATTTTGTGGGCATCGCC
This sequence comes from Sapria himalayana, assembly GCA_029783825.1. NCBI lineage: Eukaryota > Viridiplantae > Streptophyta > Magnoliopsida > Malpighiales > Rafflesiaceae > Sapria > Sapria himalayana. The sequence goes on from JAREIK010014862.1 coordinate 180,517, forward strand.
ACCGGCCACAGCCACCATGACCACACACTGATAGAGGTGTCAAACGTGCTGGGCCGGCCCGGCACGTTCTTAACTCGTGCCCGGGCCCGTGCCGTGCCCGGGTTAATAAATCGCGTGCCGTGCCGTGCCTTGGCACGGCACGCCGGCACGGGTCCATCCCGTGCCGGTTCAAGCAGGCACGCGTGGCACTGGCGGCGTGCCAGGCGTGCCGTGGCGTAAGTCGTGAGTCACGACTCACGACTCACGCGGTCATGCCTTGTGACCCATCCGGGGCCTGCCATGCGCCCGTGCCCCCTGGCCAAGCCAAGGCGTGCCCGAACGGGCTGGGCACGGCACGGCACGGCCTTGTCGTGCCCACGGGCCGTGCCGTGCTGGGCCGGCCCGTTTGACACCTCTACACACTGATGAGCAGTCAACATAAAGAGTCTCACGTGGACACGACAGATAAATATAAATAAAAAATTAATAAATCCATTTTATAAAAAAATGGTCGAGGCATGGATGGGCCACATAAATCTAGTTACCCAATTTGTTGTGGTCTGTGACGGTTCCCGATCACCATGCCGGTGTACCGTGCCAACGAGCTAAGCAATGTAGGCATTGTGTCTAGCTAGGCACGAGGCACGACATCCTCTTGCCCAGCATGACACGAGTCATACCTCAGGCCAGCACGACTCAAGTCCAGGCACAGTTATGGACAGTGTCGTGTCAGGACAGGCACGACTTAATCAGGCAGTGTCTCATGTCGTGCTTGTGTAACCCAACTAGAGGTGTCAACGGCCGTTCCCGCCCGACCCGACACTGGAAAATCGGGTGCCCGAGTCAGGCACGAGCCGTGCCTGACCTGGCACGGTTTGGCCCGTGGCACGGCACACCGGCACGGGTTCGTTCCGTGTCGGTAGAGGTGTCTAACGGGCCTGCCAGGCAAGGCCCGGCCCATTTTTTTAGGGCACGTTCGTGCTACCGTGCCTGGCCCGCTCGGTCTTGCCTGTCTGAGCAGTTCGGGATACGGGAAGACCGCGGCTCGGGTCGAATCAGACCCGACCCGCGGTCTTTTTTTGCGGGAGGGCATCCTGGGGTCGGGCTCACGGGACACCCGGCACGGGACTGACCCGTGCCGGGGTGCCGTGCCGCGTGCCGAACCGTGCCAGGTCAGGCACGGCACGGGCCCGGGCACGTAATTTTTCCGTGCCGGCCCGGCCCGGTTGACACATGTAGTGTCGGGTGTCCCCTGAGCCCGACCACGCGATCGCTCCTCCCGCAAAAAAAAACTCACGAAGCCCGAACCGTACGGCCAGGCTAGGCCCTAGCAAGCCGGCACGGCACGGCACGGCCTGCCGTGCCTACAGGCCGTGCCTGGCCTGGCACGAAGACACGCTCGTACTCAAAAAAAACGGCCCGGCCCGGCCCGGCCCGTTTGACACCTCTAAGCCCACCTATCTGACACATCTACTTACCGTTCTACAATTATAAAATGAAAATAAATATCACACCAAAGCATAAATTATGATACATACATTAAATATAAGAGTGTTTTAAGTGATCAGTATATTAGCTTTTATATAATTGCATAATTAAAAAAATAATAAAATAATTAATTAAAATGATTAAACTGTCACTATTGACAAAAAAATCATTAAGATGCAATATCATATCCTTTTCAACTACAAAAAAAAAAGTATGACCGAGTATAAGGAATGTCATGTCTCTATTAAAAATCATTAAGATGCAATATTATATTTTTCCGACAGTCCCCAACAACTTCCCCTTTGCATTTCCAAGAAATTAGTTTCACAAAGTTAATTTTAAAGGAATGTCATGGCGAAGGAAGTTTAGTGACTTCACTGCATCAATAGTTTTTGTGCGGTGTTTGGATTGGCTCGAACTTCCAAAGCCGCAGGTGATGTTCAAGACTATGAAATCATGACATGAATGAAATCGAAAGATATCTTTTGTGGTCGTGACTAAAAGATTATATATTTGGTGTTGCAACCTAAATTATAAAGTTATAACTTGAATGAAATTGACGTAAAAGAAGCCATGATTGTGAAAGGCACGGCTTTGGTGCACATAGGCTCGAGCGCATGTGAAGCTCAGACATAATGCCTCACCTTGGCCAGAGCAAGGCTCATTCAGCCAAGCACATAAAGGCACGTGCCTTCCCTAAGGCATGTGACACTCCACAGACTTGCTTCCATGCAGGTGCACCTTCCCTGAGGCAAAAAGCTCTCCACAGGCTCGGGCCCACCCCGAAGCCTAGCAAGGCACGCTACCGTGTCGTGTCAGGGCACGGGCCCGTGCCAGGAGGACCCTCTGCATGAACAAAGTCGTGCCGTGCTGAGGGCTTTTGGTCGCATGCCTTGTCAGGCACGGCACGGATGCCTGGCACATGGGCACGCACGGGACCTTGCACCAAGCAATGCCCGACTGGGAGACGACAAGATGATGCTGGACGAGCGATGGTTAGGCATGCCCGATGGGGAGGGCGGCACGCCACCCGAAACCCTAATTGGAAAAAAAACATCCGACCCAACCCGAACTGCTCCGACCAACCCGGCCCGAACCCGAGGAAATTCTGGGCAACAGGAATGTCGGGCCTACCTTCGAAAAACCATGTCGTGTCAGGCACGGCACAGCAGACTTGTCAGGTCTTGCACAGCAGACAACTATCTCAAGTTGATTGAGCACAAGATATCAAATTGAACATCATATGTTCGTGACAAAAAATACTAAAAAAAAATTAAAACTAAACACATATACTATCAATTTTATTATTTTGATATAATATTCAAAATAAATTTCAACTATTTAATAAAACAAAAAAAATAGAAAAAATTGAGTTCTTTTATTATGTTGATATTACATTCATTTTTTAAATCACTTATATTTTAAAAAATAGAAAAAATAGAAAAAATAAGTACTTTAATATTAAAGAGTTTCTAATTTAGAACTAAATAAATTAAAAATATAATTCTCAACAACATAAAATATATATCATATTTAAATTACACATCAATTTATAGAAATCATTATTCTTGACTACATACTAATGATAATCTCAATTTTTTTTTCTTCCTGAATAGATTTTTGAATATTTGTATACAAGAAAAAAAAAGATACTAAAATTTTATATTTATATTTTTTCAACCCATATTTTGTATTGCACTTTATTTTTATTTAGTTTGTATGCATATAAAGTATGAAAATCATAAGGGCACATCATGTCATTTAGTACTATTCATTTTTAAGTTATGATAAATGAGATCAATAATATTTAGGAATAAAAGTTTATTGTATTTATTAATTTAAGATTGTTATTATCTTAATTGATAATAAAAATAAAGATGTAAATTAAAAATTATATGATAAAATATAATCAATTAAAGATATATAAAATCTAGTATATGATAATAACATGAAACATCATACTTAAAATTTTAAAATTAATTACTTGAAAAAAATTATTTTATAATTTTGACCCTGAATCATGAGTGAAACACAATTCAAATTTATTTTATAATTATAATATATTTATATAATCATCAACCTAAAAATATGATAATTTTAATATTAAAGATGATAAATTTTAAATTTACGAGTTACCAAAAAATAAAAACAAATAAAAAAAACTCAAAATTTAATATGAAATAAAAAAAAATTGAAGTTTAATTTGTATAAATAATTTATAAAAAAGATCATATTATCTAAAGAACTTAAATTTATAATTTTGACTTCGAATCATGATTGAAATAACAAAATTTATATGATATAAAAAAAATAAAATTTGATTTGTATACTATTTTGTAAAAAAGATCATATTAACTATAGAACTAAAATTTATAATTTTAGCTTTGAATCATAAGTGAAAGATAATTCAAAATTATTATATAATTAGAACATAATCATCAATCTAAAAACATGATCATTTTTAATATTTAAGATAAATAATTCAAAATAAACACGAGACAACACACTATACACCCTAAAATTAGATCAAACATGACTTTATTAAGATAAATTTTAAGTGCATGAGTTACCAAAAAATAAACACAAATAAAAAAAATAGAACTAAAATTAATATGACTAATCACAATAATTTCAAGAATATGTTATTATGGTGAATATGATCAAAATTTGAAGATCAAAATTAATGTGAGGTTGTTGCTTAGAAAAAAGTAGTCCCCTACGCTCAAAAATAAAAACAATATAGCTAGCATGGCTCGCCATATATAAAAATGGAGGGCACGTCAATAACATATTATGGCAAAAAAAAGATAACATTTACCACACCAAAAAAAAAAAAAACTAGGGTTCTTCAAACAAAATTGAGAATGAAATGTGGGGTGAAACTTACATCAATTCTAATAATTTTTGACGGTATTGAGTGTTTTGCAGCAACCCTATCAGACAGAAATAAAATATAAAACTCCACGTTATTGAAAATTTATAGGATCAAATGCTACTGAATTTTAAAGGCTAGCAAACACAAAGAAGTAGCAGCCATAAGCATCATCCATAAAAAAAACTCTCCTAAAGAGCTCTTCTAATATACGTACCTCCTAATACTTACAGTGATATATTTTTAAAAAAACTGTATATAATAAAATAAAACATGCCCTTTGCAAACAAAAATGCAACGTACTTTTTCTGAAACACAAAATGGGATTCTCAAAGGCAGCTCAAGATGCAAGTTGAAATATAACCCTCTCTATTCCCTCTCTTCGACTCTCTCTCTCTCTATTCTCTCTCTTCTCTCTCTCTCGCTATTCTCTTTCTCTCTCTCTACTCTCTTTCTCACTCTATTCTCTCTCTACTCTCTTTCTCTCTCTATTCTCTCTCTCTCTACTCTCTCTCTATTCTATTTCTAATCTCTCTATATCCCTTTCTAATCTCTCTATATCACTTTTATTCTCTTTCTAATTTCTCTCTCTATTCTCTCTATCTCTCCCTCTCTCTCCATCTCAATTCTATTCTATCTCTCTCTCTATATATATATTCTCTCTCTCTATATATATATTCTCTCTCTCTCACTCATTTCACTAATGATGAACACTAGTAAATTGATGGTCATACTCAGTATATTAGACTTCTACTTAACACATGATTTGAGAGAGATAAACAACTCAACAGCCTAATCGTTGATAATCAAATAGACTAAATTTGATGAGTCTCAAATCTGAGTTTTCCCACCATTAAACAAAGTCACTTATCATCGTATCAAGACATGACATCTTATATAGGCATGCACTATAAATATTTACAAATGATCAATCATCTCAATATTAATTTTTGACAAATATTTTAAATTTCAAAATTCTTATGTTGATTTAATATATTACTTTTTGTATAATAACACATTTTTTACTTCAATAAATTTCATAACATTCAAATAATTTTATTAGCGCCTACTATATTACCTAAACAAGTAGAGTAATTTAGTATAATATATTGGCTTCTTCTCGACCTGAGTGAGGTGAGATTGGACTAACGGCTAACTGACTAGAATAGTTTGTGTGTGTGTGTGCGCGTAGTGTGCAAATTGTATGCTAGTGCGAGTAGGGGGCAACGGAGTGTACATTAAGTGTGTAAAGTGTAATGATTGTGCTCCGTATAAATTGTACATGATAGGAATACAAAGTTATGTGAAACCTAATTCACTAGTAATAACTCACTAGAAATTAAATTCAAATTCAATTCACAAAACGTATAGTTTATCAATTAGAGTAATCTTTATCATATATTGAAATACCAAATAGAGAATAAATTTCCAGAGAAATTATCATTAGTAGACACATAATTACTTATTTACCTAAGACAACCAAAGACAATAATATTTTAATAACATGAGTCATTGCTCTCTCAACAACTAGACTCTCTTTAAACATATCATATATAGAGGTGTCAAATAAGCCGTAACGCACCGACACGACCCATTTTTGAGTGGCCTAGTTGGGCCACCATGCCATTTCGGCCCAAGTAGCACGACCAACACAATTCTGGGCAGATTCGTGCCTACCATGCCAAGTCATCTCGGATCATACTAGATTTAATTTAAACACCACGTGGATTTGAGGGGTACAACACTTAAAAAAGTACTCCATTTTTTTAAACGAATTCAAACACGGTCACCATGCCGGTCATCACAGTCCAGGGTCATGGTGATCCATGACCCGTGTCTCATTCCTGGCTAAGAAGCATGGACACGGACACGAGGATACGACAGCGCAGAATACGGGAACACGGCAAATTCTAAAAAACAAAGATACGGATATGACTAGGATACGATATTATAAAAAAATAAAATTAAAAATAAACATTATTTTCTTTATAAATATTAAGTATTTTATAAAATAAATTAAATTAAATTAAATTAAATTAAAATATTTTATTTTATAAAATAAATATATATTTTTATTTTATAAAAAAATATTTTATTTTATTTTATTTTATAAGATAATATTTATAATTATTTTATTTTATAAGATAATATTATATTATTTTATTTTATAAGATAATATTTATAATTATTTTATTTTATAAGATAATATTTATAATTATTTTATTTTATAAGATAATATTTATAATTATTTATTTTATAAAATAATATTTAAATTTTTATTTTATAAGATAATATTTATAATTATTTTATTTTATAAAATAATATTTTATAATTATTTTATTTTATAAAATAATATTTATAATTATCTTATATTATATAAAAATATATTTTTTTTATTTTTAAAATAAAAATATTTTATTTATTTTATAAAAATCACACCCCCCATAGAATTGTGCCTGCCCTGCATCCCCAGAGATCGTGCGAGCCCCTGCCTCCCCCCCTCAAATCGCGCCCGCCCCATGCCGCCCCA
>JAREIK010014863.1:0-15517 GCA_029783825.1 Sapria himalayana
AAAAGAGAAATCGAATCTCTTGAGTTAACCGTTGGAGAGGAATCATAAATGGAACCTTTGGCGAGATTATTCCCACACCCGTTCGGTAGTCTACTTCGGTTACAACACTATTTCCCCCTCCGATCCGGGGCTAGCTTGCTTGCTTCCCTCTTCCTCGGGAAAGCCCTTGATAGAAGACTATTTGTGTGAATATGCTTTCTTCCCGATATGAAGGGAGTAACGGATATCATTGATACTACTCTAGCTCCTTTTTTACCTCAGTTGCAGTATGAAGATCAAGTTTTCTTGACACTCACTATCCGCTACAGCTTGCTACTCTGCAAATAGTGCTTGGGAAGGATAAGGATTAAGGAAAAATAATCCTAAGCCAAGGTGGTCTAACTTGGTTTGGTTTAAGAAAAGGGTTCCCAGGTTTTCCTTAGACTCTGGCTGCTGTGTCAGAAGATGATAAAATGATCAGTATCTATCGAGGGATCTGTGTGAGCTGCTTCTTTCTTCCTTAGCCTTTAGAGCCTGACTTTAAAAGCGCGCTAAGCGATTCATAATTCCTTTGGAAAGATATATATACAGGGAGTAATGCTGAGGAAGGGAACCAACCAAATATCTTTCTCGCCTTCATCACTCGGCTTTCTACACTCATAGAACATGGGCCGTGTTTTGACGCACTTGTCTTGAAGCCCCGCGTCGAGCTTTAGGTATCCGAAATTTTCTTAAGCTCGACGAGCCTTCTCTACTGTACTCCCCAACCGCACCACCTGGGGAAAGTAAGCGAAAGAAGAAAAGATAGAATCGGAATGTCTCGTTGAATGGGCAGAAAAGAGATCTTTCATATTCTCATGAGAAAGCAATTCTCTAATCGGCATGAACAAGCCCCCAAGCATCAACAGGAAAAGCAGTTCTTCATACAATGGAAGCAAAATAAGAGCTCCGACGGAAGGAATTTACGAAGGGTACGACCGGGGAAGCCTGCCTAGCAAAGCCAAGAGGGAGTTAGACAATTCACTTTGAGTACAGGGAAGTCTGCTGGTAGGAATTCCTCAGGGCGTATTACGGTTTTTCACCTAAGGCTTCCCATTTTGGTCATAATTTCGATAGTAATTGGTTGACTTGTTACCTTACTATCCGTACGATATGCTGCTTCCTTTTTATTACTCGGATTGGATGAGAATCCCCTTTTTTTTTTAAGTAAAATCCATGCTACTAGGGAAGGGACTCTACTTCCTCTTTAATCGCCATCGACGGCGTCGCGGCATCGCCAAGCCTATAATATCTCCCAAGCCTTCCGGCGCTTGAGGAGCAAGAGATAGTGAATTTGCCTTGTTCGAATCCCTGTTCTTGAGTTTACTGACAGTGTACTCGAAGATTTCTCTCAGTCTCTTCAGTTAAGGAATATGACAAGTAAATTTCTTTCTCTTCTTCCTCGAATGTATGCTTTGAATCTTATTGTCCCTTGGGAATTTCAATATATCCTTCAAAGCCTGTGAAAGCCTACTAAGACTGTATTAGAATATATACTTCCCCTGTCTTTTTTTCTTGGTTAACCGGCGATAAAATCATCTTATTTCCATGGGGATAGAATCATTGTAAAATCTTTATGTTACGGCAGGTGCCCGCGGATCCTAATTCCCTTAAGAGGTATATTGAAAGTCTATTATTAGTCCTAGAGTAAGGCACTCTATTTACAGAGTAGGACAAGATGAGTAAAAGGTAGAAGCGTAGCAGTCAGTATATTTACTATATAAGTATTCAGAGTTAGCACTCTTAGTCGGAAAAGAAAAAGTCCTTAAATCCACCATTGCACAATCTCCTGGCGGAATATCCCAGAAAGCCCTGCAAGAGGACCCGCGCAGCTAACCGCCCCTCGAAAGCTTTTAAGCCGGTTGCCCCTGAAATTCGCAGTGAATCAATTAGCATTTAAGCCTCGATTGGCTAAGTCGTCTTTGGTCCTTCATCCTGCCATGTAATAGAACCCTAGCTCTATCAATAGAAAGAAGATCATCTTGCAAGGCCTGATCATGCATGGACTGCGAGAGGTTTCATAAAAAATAAGATTCGACTTTTTTCAATAAAATAAGACATTCTCATCCGCAGCAAACAAAATCAAATCAAACTTTTAAGAATCAGATTCAGAGGCTTATCCTCTAGTCTGTGTACCCTTGTTCCCTTCCCTTCTTGTGTTAACACACTCACAAATGAAATATCAAATATGTATCTTGACTCCTTACTACTAATCAGTTAGCCTATCTTTTAACGCAGCCTCTACTAATCCCTCTTTCGAGCTAGTCAACTTCCTCTTCTTTAGAGTGCCATCTCAACTACGTAAACTAGCTAACTACCTTTCCTCTGGGCACAGACTTAATAGTCAACAGCATTTCGGGTTGTTGAGAGATATCAAGTACTAGTGCTTGCTTGTCTAAGGGTTGCTTGGCTCGCTTTCCCTGCCTCAAGATCGGTGTTGGCCTAGGACTACGCTCCTGCTATTGATTGAGGGAAAAAGTAGTTCCTCAGTTGAGGGCTTGAATGCTTCGTTTGCTAAGGAAGACAGAGTCAAAACAGCTGTACCATCTCTTTTTGCAAGTCTAGGGTTGCTCATTACCGCACCGTGGGGTACTTCCTTTTGAGTGAGGAGATAGTGTTTCAGAATCACAAGAATCAAGAGAAGTTCGGTACTTGGCTGCTTTGCCTTAGCTTCCCTACAGGTACTTCGGTATAAAAGGTGTACTACAATCTAGCATCTTTCTTTGGACTAGTGGCCTTATCCAGGGAGTGTAACTCTAACTTTCCAGATACTGAATTTCCTTTCCTTTCTTAACTACTGATTAAATGAATCTCCCCCCCTTCCTTCTATGTCATCTTATTTTACTATTTTGCTATTGGATGAAGCCATCCATCTTATCGGAGCGGAGATAGTAGAGCACTCGCTTCGACAGTTGTGATTGCGCTTTTAAATGAGGAAAGGTGCCTGGCCTGGAATACCCTCTTTAATATAGAAAGTTCCTTGCCTTAGACTTCGAGTTGCGAGTCATAAAGAGGAGGAATGGCAGAACTCTTGGCCTTACGAGACGAGGGCTACGATTAGCTCATCTGCCTTCTGGCACTCGGTATTATAATACGGATACTGAAATGACTTTACGAGGACACCCTCGCTAGATTCAGGTTCTCCTCTTATTTCCTTTCCATGGGGTCAGAAGTTTTTCCATCTCCGGGATCAGATCAGGCAGAGCCTCTACGCTTTCTCCCTTGCCTAAAACTACACAGGTTCCCTTCACTATTTCTATTCTCCCATCGGAGACTATTAGAGCATCCAAAGCAATCCAAGGCTCTCTCTCTTCCTTCCATACAGATAGCTATCGATGGGGCATCTTCCTTTCATTTTAATACGCTGTTTGCAAGAATACTGGGATATTCCTAATTCAGTCTATGCTTTCAGTAAAGTCAGGACTATTCCCACCCTAATGAATCGAATTAAAGGGATTCGGCTCTCATAGCAGTTACTTGAAGTTAAGTTACCTTTGTGTATTTAAGAAAGAATGTCATCAATACAAACCAAGAAAAGCCTAAATGATGATGAAGGAATTCCACGCTATTCCGATTTGCTCAATGTAAACCCTTGTTTCCATCAACAACTGTAGCTGAAGTGTGCCTACTGACATGAAACTCATTTCAATTTCAAACCGGCGTTTTTTAGCATTCAAACGTTTTAGATGTGCTATAACAGCAAATTATTTAGATGTGCATGATTATCCTCTTTATTAATACTACTTTGTATAGGATTGGCATGAACTTGACTTGACACTTGTAATACCTCCTAACAAACTGAGCACAGTCTTAATCCATGGCCATTAATCTAGGCCCCCCACTATGGATTTCCGTCAGAAGCCTTTTATCTACACACTTCAGGTAGATTCCGCTGTGGTGCCTCTTATCAAACAAAATCAAAATCAAACTTCCCTCGGGCAGCTATCTTTCTTAGTGCTACCCTATCTACGGGTGTAGTATTCGTCAGGTATTGCCTGATTGCTCTTATGTTTGAGTACCACGGAAAACCTTATTCTGCCGTTAGATCCATAAAAAGATCAAGTTGGTATTTCTCTCTTTTGCACTATCAAGGCAAGGGTTGCAAATCAGCGTCCGACGGCATATCCACCATAGAGGCTATAGTAGCTAAAGCATCTTAAAAACAGTTTGATCTCGTGGTAGGTAGTGGAACTCAACATCTTCGAATGGGGATACCACGGATTCTAGATACTTATGGTACGGCTGTAACTTCGAATCAAGAGTCCTATACTTCCCTTTGATTTGACTAATGATCAGGGCAAAATCTCTTATTTTTTAAGTGGCCTTAGAAACGAATTCGAAGTCAGTCTTTTGAGTGAGTTCCTCGACCCGAGTCCGTCACGAGCGGATGCGGAGTCGTAAAACTGAATAAACCCCGTTGATGCTAATTCGTCAATGACTGCAGAAGGGTGGGAATGTAGTAAACTCAACTAGAAAGTTCTGGATTGAAGGCCGATTCCGCATATAGATAAACCGACCTTCTCTATTCCAAATTCGAATCATGGTTTGGGTAGGACCTAGTAGGCCATCTCGTTGCCCACTCTCAAGGTATAGGTAGGACCTGGTCCCTTCCTCCTGGAAAACCTATAAGTATGGTTACTTCCGTTAGTAGAGCACAAGCTCCGAAGTCTGATCCTGAATCCCCCTTGAAATGTGAGCTCTTTACTGTCATGGTAGCCCATCAACTTGCCCTGCCGATGATCAAATTATGCGTAAGGCAGTATTTAAGCTGTTAATGGCGCATCCTTCTTCCGGTTCATCCCTCTCTACTATAAGCTAAGTCCTTATTCCGTCCCGTACGTGCCTTCCCGTTCCTTCTTACTTTTCTTTGTCTTACTCGAGCTTCTCGCAATCGTCATAATAGGAATAAATAGGAGCGGGTGTCAAAGGAGCAGGCAATTGCAGAGCCTTCTCTCTTCTCTCTAAGGTATGAGTTTGGTATTGGTATTGGATCAGCTTGAAAGATAGAAAACAAGTTCTGTTTACAGGTAAAGGAAAGGTAAATTCATGAGGGTCAAGGTAGTTCTTTCTCCTAGACCTAAAGGGAATCCGCTTCTTTTGTATACTAAAATCCACAACCATCTTTACACAACACAGGTAGACGTAGAAAAATCCTATAACAAAACTGTATTAAACACCAGCACTGGATTTGCACAAAGAGAAAGACAAGACCGTCACTTTCTAAGGCGCAAACCCATATTTATATATAGGCTTCTTTTCCTCGCTTTGAAGCCCGATAAAGGAAGTTGAAATAGTGAAGCGAGTTCTGGGTTTATTAGGGAGAGACTGTAACTCCCCGAAGGTAAACCCCCGGAGGGAACGGAACCTCTACTCTTTAGCTTTAGTGAAGTGACCCTTTACTTTACTAGGGTCACGAACGGCAGGATAACCTTCTCTTCCCTTGCAGCCCTTTGACCTTCTCTTCTCTTGTCCTTACAGGGAGTGAAGTGACCCACTTGATAGGGATGGGGCACAAACGATAGGAAGAGTGTATTCTCCTTTCAGTCACTTCTATTTCTAATAGAGAGAACTTCAAGAAGTCTATGAACGTTCTCCCAAGACCGAGAGCAAAGAGCCCTTTCACTTGACTTTCTGCTTTGTTTGATCGCGCTGCCGGTACGACCGCTGTCATGAAGATTGCGATGCCTAAGGCAGGAGAGAATAGATCGTTCTAGCGAGTAGTTGGATCATAGTCATACCTCGTGAAGGACCGTATTAGACCTGAAAGCATGCCGTAATTATTTTGTTTACCCTTCCTTTACACGGACAGAGGATCCCGAATTGATCCTATCTTACTAATCATCGCGGAGTCATTGACCAAGCTGGAGCCAAAGCCCATCCTTATTGATCGAATCGGGGCGGATCCAATTCATTGGCAAATGCAAAATACCGTTTTAACACTCAGAAAAAAAACCTAGAAAAGAGGAAGAGTCACTAAGACAAGAGCTACGTAAGCAAGCAAGAAGGAGAGGCTAGAAAAGGCGAGGCAAGGGCTCTCCATCTCTAGGAAGATTGTGTCCAGGATCTGGTAATCTAAGCCTTGCTTCCTTCTTCTGGTCGGCTCGTATTAGCTTGTGCTTTATTACAGGTAGTCATTCCCCCCGTTTCTTTAGTCTTTTCAACGGTACTTGAATCTGAAGTCGCGGTCATGTCTCGCCTCCCCCAGTATAGATAGTAACCGGTTCCATGTTTTCCCCGAATGAAATCAGTTCCAGGCTCAAGTGCCTGCTCATCCATCTTCATTCCAAAGGCGAACATCTCCATTGAGTGACTGTAACTGCTATGGTTTACAGTCAATAGTTCTTAACCAACCCTTTCTCGCCGAGCTTTATAAAGCTTTAAGAGAGAATAGGGAGTAAGGGGGACCTTCGCTTCATTATAAATTGGACCCGGACCTTCTTTCTTCTCCTGCGGAGCCCTCACCGGCGGCAGGTTAGTACAGTTTCTCCTGCACCCATAAGCCGAGTGAGCAAAGGTTTCCTAACCACACGCCCAGCCCAACTCGGCTAGGCCCACCCACACAATTAATAGAAAGACCAAAACTGCTAGATCGAGCTTTATTATTCCCAGGAAGACGGAAGATTCGATGCAGGCTCACCCATGGCGGTTTCAGTACGCTCTTCCCTCAGCTGCCATTTTTCCCGGATAGTCTATTTTTAGAGAAAAAGGCTCTTATTTCCTTATTTCCTAAGTCGTAATTTGTTATTATTCATTCTAGCTTCTTAGAACACTATAGATGAAGACAAAGAAGAATATTTATGATAGTCGGATAGGACTAATAGCTGCTAGGATAGGAACGGGGAGAAGTAATAAAAAAAACTTGAGGAAGGAATGGGAGCAGTCCTACACTGGGAGACCCGGCCTATTCTTAAACTAAACAAAGGAAGTACAAGTTCCAAAAAGAGTCCGTTTCCTGTGTTATGAAGAAGAAGTCCTATCGTGACGTTCCCTCTTAACGAGGATATTTTATGCGCTTTCTCTTTCTACCCCTCTTATCTCATAGTGGTGAAATGAAGGCTCTGTCCGTCCTTATTCTTTTTATTGGGTCTGACTTCCTTGCTAGTTACTACTTCCGCAGAATAAAGTAAATCAAGAAGGAGTTGTTTTGACACGCTAGCCCCAGTGTTATTGCTGCCATTCCTCTACATTGGACTATTAAAGGACTAAAAACTCGCTCTTACTTTCATTCTTAGACCAAGGTCTTCCCCACCCCTGAACGGGGAACAGGCAACAATCCCCTTCTTCCATCTTATTAGGAAAACCCTCCGCCCCCTAAGAACAAGAAAAGACCTGCTACCCCATCTTCCACGAAAATATAGGATGGACTTTTAGGAGTGAATCACTCGCTATCAGCATCTTCTTCTTTAGGCTGCCTTGCCCATTACCGCACACGCGGGGCTACGGTACCAATCAATCAGTTGAGCTAGGTTGTCCTTTCTTCCAGCTTTGAGGGTTCTAGCCTAGAAGGCAGAAGTGTCAATGCTTTTCGCTACTAAATGTCCTTTGTTATACCCGATACCGGTATTTATTCCTCTGGATGTTAGGGTGGCATAAGTGGGAATCCGTGTCGCTACGGTCAAGCCAATGAATCTCCATCGGTCTATCTACGTACCGTACCTTCCATCGTCAGGCAAATCTCTGATCTTATAAGCAAGCGCGTTTGAGGAGCCCCATCTTTCGTTGGGTTTGGGTAAGGGGAATATCCCTGCTAGCAGTTGCTGTTGTCTTTGCTGAATGCCCGGGCTTTTTCCTTGTTTTCCATCTGCTGCTCAAACCATTAGGTATGTAAAACCCATGAGATTCGGGTTGTTATCGCTCTTGGGAAGTTGATTGAGGGGTTTGGGAATTGATCTAAGTCTAAGTCCGGGTCTTTCTTCTTCTAGCTCATCAACCGTCTTAGCGCTACGCCCCTTAGGGAACGATTATCCGGTAACTTCCTTAACCCTCGGGCACTCACTCGCTTAACAAATCCCTTAATGGAGACCTGGAACGACGAAGTCACGTAGCTAACAGCCATAGATCAGGGGAGGGGTATTCTCTTAAAGAAAGGAACAAACCAAATAGCTACACGTCCTGAAGCAGTAGAAGAAGCTACTTGAGAAGAGGCTGCAAATGAAGGAGAGGTGAAAGCGTAAGCGAAAGGGAATGAGGATGGTATAGAAGGGATAAGTTAGTGGAAAAGTATTTCTTTACTTGTGGGATCTTTGATATAGAAAATCTCCCCTTATTTTATTTCCTTAGTTAGCTTAGTTTTTCTATTCCTTCGGGGGCTTATTGTTAGAAAGAGAGGGTCTGAGCTCTTTGCTTGCGGTGAAAGAATTGGAATGACGAGGTATGCGAAGCAACCGCCGAACTCAACGACTAATAAGAGAAGGAAGAAGATCAATCCTTGTCGCTACGGGCGTTCCTGCTTAATATAGCAGTTGTAGCTCTCCTCTCTTTTCTTTGATGAAGCAACTCAACATTCCAGCTATATCCGATTCCTCACGTTTACCGAGCACCTCTATTCTAAGAAGAAACCTTGACTGGGCTTATTCCGTGAGCTGCGATTGAACTGAACGTTCCAAGTGCATCCAGCAGTTTTTATACGATGGTATAGGTTGGGCGCTTTAACCATTCAGGCATGGATGCAAAGAGACTCAGCGAGTGAACTAGGTTTTGGTATTCCTTCTCGAGCTTCTCTTTCTTCCGTTAAAGGAGATTCGGGAAAAGATGGAATAGGAAGACGTGTTTCCAGAACAAACAAGAGACGGGTTGAGAAGGGGGAGTTAGCAAAGTTAGACAAGATTGGAATGGGCATAGGAACATGTATTGATGTACCAGATCGGCTAATGCTCCCAGGTTGATGCGATGTATTCCACCAGTTGACTGAATACTTTATTATTGGTATATCGATCGGTCCAGCACGGATTGAAATAGAAGCCGGTTCGACAGGAAGCTTTTGAAAACGCAGTGCACCCAGGTAAATAAGGACACGAGATGAATACAGAGGTTAAACGAGCATCCCACACCCAAAGGTGCCCCACATAGGTCTTCCCCGAAAACCCCCCAGTAACTAAGGTAAACAACGTAAAAAAGCCCCCATTTCTGTACCGGTTCCGGAGAGCGAAGAAAAAGGGGATGTTTTGGTAATAGGAACAATAAGTGTTTATAGCCGTAGCGTATATAAACTTAGAATACTCATCCGAGCCGCAGGAACATGTACATACGGAATACGAGATTTCCACTTTGTTGAAGATCTAGTGGTGCTACCCGAAGACTTAAATGAATAGCCATCGCGTTAAGAACAACCGAGATCCAATGATAATTTGCGCGTAGCTTCTGGTCTTTGACATCAACAAATCAGGGTGTAATAACGAAACGGACATGTGATAATTTGGTCCTAGCTAGTGGAACAAGAAAGACATGGATACTATATTCAATACGCAATCAAAGGATTTCCCACTGCTCTGTTTTTCGCTCCGCTCGTGCGTGGCACTCCTTGCTCGCGGATCGGCATACCGAAAAAAAAAGTAGATCCCTTACCCTTTTGTGACCAAGAGCCCCTCCTTTATTCCAAGCCGAGTTTTGCATTCCTTGTCTTCTCTTCTCATAGGGTAGAGAGGGGGTTATGGATTTCTCCATCCAGGGTAAGGCAACGGGAGTCACTCTCACACCACACTGAAATAAAAAAGAGTGACCTACCTAATTAGCAACGGGGTAGAGGAATTGGTCGACTTCATCAGGCTCATGACCTTAAGACTGTCCCCACCTAAACAAACAAATTTTCGAGACGGGAGTGGGGCGGGCCGTCAACTCGAATATCAAGGACTAAGGCTGGTTGCCATTTTGGGCCTTATCAGACGCTTCTCGCTCAATAATAATCTCAACAAAGTCCCTAGAAGTAGGGAAGTTTTTATTGATAGGAAGGGCTTGCGACGTCGACTCTATAAGCGGAGTTATCCTCTTGGCCAACTCTCCTTCTGCTCTTCTACTTTCATTTTATCAATTTTGAGGATCCGTCATTCTCTTCTTTCCTTCTCATTTGAAAGCTCCAGTTCCGCCGGTACTGGCGCCTGCGGCGGGGCCGGCTCAGGTTCGGCACCTGCGGCAGCGCTTCTGGAGAGGCGCTCAAAGCTTCTTTCACTTAATTAGATATTAGATCATTAGAAGAAATATAACCTAAAAAGGGAATTACCGCGTTCCTCCATGGGAAATCTTTTGACCTCCCTCACAATCATTCAATTTCGCCAGGGAATCGAACCCAATTCTCTCTTAAATAAAGATCGCCCACTCGTCTATCGTGAATTAGCCTTCGATTAGATAAGAAAACATTTGTTACAGAGCGTATATTCTCCCCGTCGTTAGACTTGCATGTTTTAATAACAATTGAAGTCTTCCTCTCATGGCCCTATTCCAGAAGAAATTGATTATTTTATACCTTCGCTTATGAAATTTATTAGAAGAATGTCCTGCAGGAGTGATCTATATATTACTATGATAGCACCAATGATAGAAGCAGGGGCTAGGAGCTAATCATTATACGGACGAGACTTTGCGAACAGATCTTCATTCCGGCACTACTCGACGAGTGAAGCGAGACAGGGCCAATTGATTGAAAGAGCCCTAGGAGTCCCGGGAAGATAGAGGCAAGACAAGCCAATCAGTTATTCTGCCTTGCGCAGACTGATCACTCGCGGCATACATTATATATGATCGATGATTCCAATGCGTTCATATACTTCTTCGCTTTTTCTTTCTACGAAAGCCCTACTTTCATCACGACGCTATATATGCTAACATCATTTATATACATCACATAATTGGCACTAGACTGAAAGTCAAAAGAAAGAGAGAGTACTATAGGAAGCGTGACGTTCAGATGCCCTTAATCCTACCCGAAGGAAAGGACTTAGCGCTGGAAACTCCTAGCTCAACTAGCGCTTCGCACCTTGATTTACTACAAAAGAAAGAAAAAGAAATGAGTACCATCGACTGGATGAATAGACTGCCTTCCTTTACTTTGTCCATCGAGCCAGTAGCTTCGCTAGGAGGTCCCCTCGCCAGGGGGAATGTGCTTATGTGGCAGTAAACTGGGTCTCCAAAGGGGGAGTGAAGTTAACTTCCTAGTCAGTCAATCGTATCAAACCCGTCTTCTCGCCCGTGAATCGTCGGATCCGGAAGTGTTCTCCAATTGGGTTATGAGCCTTATGATAGACCTGACGGTGACAGCTATCTCGAGCTAATGCTCAGTATGTCTTTGTTACTAGGATCCTTTGCTTGCTTTCTGGGAGATGGTACCGCAAGCTCTCATCGCTATAGATCCCACCGCCACTCAATTGGGTCTATGCAGGAATCCTTATTCATACCCCTAATTCGAATGTATGGACCGGCCACGATCCTTAATAGAGTTTCATGCGTATGAAGCTGAAATGACCGTCATCGACATACGGGTAAGCGTGCTCTAGCATACACAGTGACATCCCTACTGATCGGAATTCGGATAATGTTGAATGCAGTCTGCACCTCCCATATTACTACAGGAGTTTAGAGAATAGATGACAATGGCTATAAAAGTGGAAAGAGCTGCTGGATGCGGGCTTGCTTCAGCCAGCTAAGTCACCGTATGGCGCACCTGTTTCTTTTCAGAAGAAGCAAGATGGCTCTCTTAGAATGTGCGTAGACTACCGAGCACTCAATAAGGGTGACCTTTCGGAACAACTATCCCATTCCGCTTGTCGCCGACTGTTTTGATCCGCTTAGCAAGGCAAGAGTGTTTACTAAGTTGGATCCCCGATCGGGGTACTGGCAAGTCAGGATTTCAGAGGGGGATGAATCAAAGACGACTTGTGTCACGAGGTATGGAGCTTATGAGTTCCTTGTCATGCCGTTTGGCTTGACCACGCGCCAGCAACCTTTTGTACGCTAATGAATCAGGCAGTCCGAGACTATCTGGAGAATTTCGTTGTGGTGTATCTCGACGATATTGTCATTTACAGCTCTAGTTTTGAATAGCATTCAGTGCATTTGAGAAAGGTGTTTACCAGGTTGCGGGAACACGAACTGTATGTCGTCGAAATGCTATTTTGTTTAAACGAAGATAAAGTGATGGGGCATGTCATAGAGCATGGTCGGATTAGAATGGATCCGGCAAAAGTGCAAGCAATAAGGAGTGGCAGCCGCCAACCCAACGTATCGGAGCTTCGCTCATTATAGGTCACCCCCTAATGCTAACTTTTTTTATACTTGTGATGGACGATCCATTTGAGTTTTGGTTTCGCTGCTGCTTCCACTGAAACTACTTGCTATGTGTCCCCCTTCACACTCCTGGGCATTCATCCAAGATGGCTAATTATGAGGAAGGCAAGTCGCTTATCTCTCATCTCCTTTTATTGAAAGCAGTCCTCACAGGCGGCAGGGCATCCACTCATGGACTGAAGTCCTCTGTCGATCAGTCGACCTCTACCTCTTTTTTGCTTATCTTTCATTTGAAGCTTTTAGTCTGCAATACTTGCTCATAAGAACCCTAGTTAGGCACCTCTTTCTGGGGCAAGTGATCCATTTTATGAACCCGATGATATCCGCTATTGAATGATTTCTCTCCGAGTTAGTCCTGTCTAGTCCTCTCGAAATCGGGCTTCCCACTTAGTAGCTCCTTTAGTTCCTACTATGATTGGGGGGTTTCGGAAAATGGGCTTGCAACGGATTCAACCGATCGATTCCCGTGGCATATAAGATGGGCGAAGCATAAAAGGCTGGCCCACGAGCTCTGGGAAGCACCAGAGGAAGAAGGAGGAGAAGAGGGGTAGGGGGAGCTATATGTATTTCATGGACACAAAAAGGGGAGCATTCCGATTTATAGGAGGGGAAATCCCTAATCGACTATATTGCATGGCCCATTAGAATGGTTAATCATCAAAGGAAAAAAGCCATAAGCCTAGAGGAACGCTGGCTCAAGAAGAGCCAAGATAAGTGAAGGGAGAATAAAAAGGATTAGCACATACTAATTAAGGAAGATGGGAGAGCTAGTTTAAGGAAGCTAACTCTAGGACCTTTCGGAGAAGCTTAAAGGGCAAATGGAATGAGATGGACTAGGGGCGGAGATAAGTCTGCCGATCAAGATAATCGTTGCGATGCAGGTATCCTAAGTAAAGACTCTTCCGTGCCGCAATAAGATGACCTGGAAGGGCCAGCGCCGTCGCCATGCTCCTAGGTTAGGTGGTCGCCTAGGCACAAAAAAACTGGCCTCATCTGAGGTCTGGTGCCAGCACCTCTCTCCTAGGTACCACTCGCCCCGGTCCATAACAAAAATCTCGTCGCTGCCAAAGCCTTACTAGATAGGGGGGCGGACCACGCAATTTTGATCCCAATGGACGGAATCATCCTTTTTAGAGGTGCCACTCTACTACATCATCTTAAAAGAGGGATTTGGTAAGAGGAAAGTAAGGCCGAATGTGAAATTCATTCCATGATGAGCAACGGGAGTAATGCACCTCTCCTTTTTTTGGTACCAGTCAGGAGAAATTACATGACTACCTAATGTAGTAAGATAATCATATCATTTTTTTATGAGACTGAAAGTCCATTGGGAGTTCCAGTAGTTCAACCACCTCTGCTTGTTGTTGTGGCCTTCATTGAAGGAATCTGCGCTTCATTCAATCCACCTTCTCTTAGCACATGCTTAATCCGACACTGCCATGGCTTGCGAATAAGGATTATACAGTCCTCATGAGTCCTCCCATGGGTTATCCGCATCCCTGATGAGACTTATTGTGTTTTAGAGTCTGTTTCCACTTTCAGTCTTTACCATCTCATCTACCAAGCTAAAGTTAGGCCACCTCAGCGCCCAAAGTTCCGCAACAGTTAATGCTGCATATACCAATCCTGCCGGTAAAGCCTTTAACCATTCCCCTTTGTGATTACGACTTTCACCCCTTTCAAACCCAACTAATACGAAAGCCATCTACCGGAATAAGAAATTTAGGAAAGGTCAACAGGTCGTAACGTTCGCTTTCTCTGCACCTCGTTCGATCGGCCTTTACTTTACTTGATAGGGTCGTTCGACAACTCACTTTCAAGGGAGGAAAGCTCATGCACAACGGGTGAAGTCTCATTCGTGGATGAAGATGGAGGACAGGGAATAGGATGGTGATGGTGAAAGATAGATTCAAGATTTTGAAGTAGAATAATCATGAATGATGTTAAGATTCATAGATATAGAGGGTATGGTACTCCCACCAGCCGGACGGCCCTTCTAAAACCAAGCCAGCGAAACCGCTGCATGAAGCGTGAAATCGGACCGTATGCCCATTGGATCCGACCATTCTTACTTTTGGAGAGAGCAAGATATGGCCTCATACTTATCGCTCCTTACAAATGGCAAGTGAGTACGCACCGAAACAGCTGCGAAAGATGTGCGATGAACAACCGAATCCGCGATTTATCAGAAATGATACGGTTACGTCAGAGTTTGTTTTGAGACGAGGGGTACCCTACCGATGTTAAAGAAAGACGATTTGGTTTAGTATCAAGGTGATTCTGTTTTTTGTAACCCCGGAGAGTACCAGTTGTCGTTTGCAGGCAGGCAGCAGGGGAGGGGGTGGGCGCGATAGGTTGAATCATTCTATCCATGTCTGTACCTAAACTATGAGAGGGATGTGTATGAATTAAACAACCCGCCTTTGCTACTGGTGGTCCCTACAGCAAGGAGGAGAGGTAACGCGTGTACATGAAAGCAAGCAAAAGAGCAAAACGGCTTATGGCTTCTTGGATCTACTCGCCATCACTCCACTTGAAGAGGCAGTAGGAGATAGATCCATTCCTTCCATTACGACTGGGGCCTTCTTTTTGAATCTAGTAAGGGGGGGACGGATCAACACCATTTCTTCCTGTTGCCCATTATCAAGACATCTTTGATAGGTAGGCCCTAAAGACAATCGATATTCTATTCTATTCTATTCTATAGTAGAATTGGAAATCAGCATCCATCATTCCTACCTGAACTGAGAGGAGGGAGGAAGAGTAGTTGATTCGTTCCAATTCATTGGTTTAAATCCGTATATACATATTAATATGACGGGATCGCCGTCTTGACAACATGAATAGAAATAGTTCTTTAATGGTAACAAGAAGAATTGTTTTTTTTCCTCGAGCCGAGAAGTGACGAAAGTTTTATATTTTAATGGATTGGGCTTACTGCAAGAATATGAATGACTCGCTATTCACTCGCGGTTTTTGGGTCATAATCATAAGATTATATAGGAGAGATGGCCGAGTGGTTCAAGGCGTAGCATTGGAACTGCTATGTAGGCTTTTGTTTACCGAGGGTTCGAATCCCTTCTTCCGTACCCCTATCTTAACCTAATTCACCAACGTTACCGACCTCAATGTAAAAAATAACAATGGAAAGGTAAATAATTCCGATCTTTCTATTTGACCCAGTTCATTCTTTGTTTGTGTTCCCGGGAGGAATTCGATCTCT